>ML251188.1:0-21513 GCA_005239495.1 Nicotiana undulata | reverse complement strand
AGTGACGAGAGTCCGTACGTAGCGGCTATTGTTGTTATGTCCGGGTAGTTAGGCCCACATCATGCCTTTTATGCTTTTCTCGTAATGCCTTATATGCCTTTTCTTGTAATGCCTGATATGTTTTTTCTTGCTATGCTTTATATGATTTATTGTAAAGCCATATGTACTATGAAATTATGTTTTGCATCATGTTATTCTTCTGAGGCTTTATTGAAATAAATATATATGGGAGCGGGCCGTACGCCACGGCAGAACTGAAAAGAAATTGGAAATATATGGGAGCGGGCCGTACGCCACAGCGGAATTGAAAAGAAATTGTGAAATATAAATATATGGGAGCGGGCCGTACGCTATGACAAAATTGAAAAGAATTATGAAACATATGGGAGCGGGCCGTACGCCACGGTAGAATTGGAAAGTAATTGAAATATATGGGATCGGGCCGTACGCCATAGCGGTGGTGAAAGTAATTGAATATATATGAGATCGGGCCATACGCCATGGCAGTGTTGAGAAATTATGAAATATATGGGATCGGGCCGTACGCCACGGCAGTGTTGAAAAGAAATTCAAAAGAATATGGGATCGGGCCGTACGCCACGGTGAGTGTAGAAGGTACGTTATGGGAGCGGGCCGTACGCCACGGCGGATCTAAGAATCTGTGATTTTGTTTCGTTCGGTGGTCTTACCTTGAAAATGCTTTATTGTTTAGTTCAGAAATTGTTTGGATTCTTTTTCTGCTTTTGATATATGTACTTGTTGCTTATTTCCCTGACATGCCTACTATATTTCATCATATTCTATCATATGTTATCACTGCTGGACCTTAGTAAGTATCAAGTAGACCTCTCGTCACTACTTCTTCGAGTTTAGGCGGGATACTCACTAGGTACATATTTATTTAATATGTACTCATGCTGCACTTTCTTTTCCTTTCTGTACTTGACTGTACAGGTCCAGAGGCTGGCGCATCTGATTATCAGGCCGGTGCTAGATATTGATAGCGTGGTCATACTTCACGGTGAGCTGCTTTCCCGGCGACTTCCTAGCAGCACCCTGGGGCTCTTTTGTTATATTTCTTTTTCCATTTCATTCAGACGGAGACTCTGTATATATTGTAGTCATTGTATATTCAGTAGTTGCCCATGACACTCGTGACACTAGTTCCTCGCACACACGTGTAGTGTATATGTATATCTTTTGGGTTCGGGTTGTACAGGCATGTATATGTTTTATTTCGGCTTGTATCTATTTTGACCTTACCTTCACTCTAGGCTAGTATCATGTTAGTTGTTATAAACTGGTAATCTTTGACTTGTTTAATTAGATGGGAAGGGTATCACTTAGTGTAAATTGTGTTAGTTTGCCTAACCCCATTGTTGGGCGCCATCACGACCCGGATTAGGATTCTGGTTCGTGACATCTACCTTGTATGGTACTAGTCCATAAATACCGGGTATTTTAGCTCGGGCCATGTTTTATCCCAAAATGTCAAACTTCGACGAAATTTATTTTCTTTGATTTGCTTACCCTCTCACCTTCACGAAATTACTCATCACTTGTTTGAAATAGCATAATTCTTATAATTTTCAAATAATCTTGTCCTTGAACTAATGTCAATTATCTTACGACAAATCTAACGTACAATACTACATGGTGTATCATCGTCGTAATTTTATACTGCGGAGCGTAACATCATCGTAATATAATACTGCGAGGCCTAACATCATCCTAATAAAATACTACGAGGCGTAACATCATCGTAATAAAATATTGCTAGGCGTAACATCATCATAATAAAATACTGCGAGGCGTAACATCATTCGCCCCTTTGGAATATTCGTCCTCGAATGTTGACTGATGCACTTATCATTCTCATAGCCCATTGCTCTTGAGAATACTTTAATATTCTCCTTGTCGTTTAGGCAATTGTTCATTGAATACCAAAGGCCAGGTCATTTCCCCCTTTAAGCCTCTTTTTCACACCACGACTTGTAGTTAGAATCCTTCTAATCTCGTAATTGTTGCTACCTTCTATCATGTAGACTATACGACTCTAACTTTGTATGTACGCCTATGCGACTCTTCTCTCCTCTTTCCTCCAGCTTTTAGCCAATCTCTAGGCGTCACTTTTTAAGCATATACAGAGCTTGAAAAGATGCCTCCTTGGGCATTTATAGGTATACTGAAGTTCTTTTCCTGATACTTTGTTGAACTTACGAATATTGCTATATCTTATTACTGCATCTAGGTTGGTCATACTATACCATAACTCTTACTTTGATTTATCGTTATTGAGGTTTGCTATCGAACTCCATTCGTTGGTTATCCCATATGTATAA
The DNA here is from genome assembly GCA_005239495.1 of Nicotiana undulata. NCBI lineage: Eukaryota > Viridiplantae > Streptophyta > Magnoliopsida > Solanales > Solanaceae > Nicotiana > Nicotiana undulata. The sequence goes on along the minus strand of ML251188.1, from coordinate 19,171 downwards.
ATCTAAGTCCTTTAATGCTTCATCATTACTATTCATTTTAAGAATGATGGCCTAATCTCATCTCATAATTTGTGAATTTTGTCCATCCATGTTTAATTCACCTCAATATTTATTTACAATATACCACTGATAACTTGAAACTTCTTGTGTCATACCTTTCCACTAGGGTTTACGTTGCACAGAGGAATATTTGAAGTGATTTTCCTAATCCGCTTAGGGGTGATACTGTACTTCAATAACCGTATTTTATAGCATCTCAATGTGATTCACTTACGTGATTATTTTAATCTCGTACAACCCATGAAATCCTCTTCAAAGCATTACTCACTCAAAGGCCTAAACGTCATCTTTTATCTATCGCAATCACACCCTTATTTCACTACAAAGGCAGCATTCCATCTCTTCTAAATGCTACTAGTCAGATACTCCTTTGAGTTTATTCAGGCTATACTGCGATTTATATAATTTAGAGAACCCATCAACTCTCTCTCATTTTCGTCTTAATCCCGAGGGCTTATCCATTATCGTCACCTTCTAACTCACCCTTTCTTATCCTTACTCCTGTCTTTCTACAATCTTGTTGCTCTACCATACTTAAGCTTGCGACCCATATATATCCATTTATACTACCCCAACCTTCCTTCAAATTCCTTGCACCATATATTTCATTGTGTTATTCTGCGATGTCCCCAATCACGGTTTCTATAATTTTCTAGGTCCAACAATCAAACTCCTAATTTACTTGGTTGATGTAATTCCTTAGTTTCCTCTTCCTTCTGATCAACCTTTATGTAGGCTTAATCTATCTTCCGATCTGCGGCTTGTGGCATTTAGTTATTACTTTAGCCTTTCTTGGGTGCTATGGAATATACATGATACAATCTTTTAACAACTCAATCCTTTGTCTATGACCTGAGATCAATTCGTTCTTTTAACTTATATCGGAATCTTCTACGGTTGTATGATTGTCAACATATATAATGCATGAATAATACTATGAAATATTAGTGTGTTCATAACGTAACTAACTCAGGATCATTGATCGAATAATTCCTTCCGTTCTTTCTCAGCTTTCTTTAAATGCAAGCTACTACTTTTCCTGGTCTTCCTGCCTCCTTGTTGCATGTATACTTAGCTTATCTTAGTTCCCATGCATGCTAAAATTTTCGTGCAACTCATATGATATCGAGTATTACTTTTGATTTTACTTCCCGTTCATTAGCCACAATAGGTTACTGAGCTTAGGTTGGAGCCTTCTTCCTTATTTTCTTAGAAAATATTTTGTTGTAGTACTTAGGGATACCTTCTGGCTCTAGTAAAGCTTCGAGCTTATTACATCGTATACCCAATGGAATTCTTGATGGTCATACTCACCTATAAGATCCCTTCGTTACTTACCTCCACACTGTCTTCCCATAACACTCATACGGTATCTTTAACTACCCCAACTCCTATTTGAATATTTCTCAAGGTGTCACGACCCAAATTCCCAACCTTAGGAATCGTGATGGCGCCTAACATCACACTTGCTAGGCAAGCCAATGTTAGAATTCGTTTAATATATTTTCCATAGAAATCTATTTCACTAACACAATGCTAAATAAACTAAACTTTAATACTCTCATTTCATAAACTCACGAATCAAGAATAAATGAATAATACTAATAATAATAAAACCGAGCCTCTAACTAGACAAATAACTAAACGATTACCCCAGAGTCTGGTGTCACAATTCATGAACCACTAAGAGTACTACAAATAATGGGATGAAAGAAAGAGTATAAATGTCTCGAAAATAATAAAACAGTGTCGGTAAAAACGGAGAGAAGATGCCAAAAATCTGCAGACGCCGGCAAATCTACCTTGTGTCTTCGAATGCTGAGTGTGGACTACTAAAATCTCCGAACGCTGGCCGGTACCTGGATCTGCAAAAAATAGTGCAGAGTGTAGTATCAGTACAATCGACCCCATGTACTGAGTAAGTACCGAACATAACCTCGGCGTAGTAGTGATGAGGCTAGGACAAGACACCATATAAAACCTGGACAGAGTAATCATACTAGGAGAAATAACAGCAAGTAAGGGATTTACAATATAACAAACAATGGGAAGGGGTTCATGATGTGGGGAATCTCGTCATAAGGATTTAAATAACGAAAAAGACAGATATGAACAATAATGAACCAAGAATGAAAATGCGATGTATATGAATAATGGCACGCATCACCCTTCGTGCTTTTACTCTCATCCTCACCATGTAATGAATATGAATAATGGCACGGCATCACCCTTCGTAAAGTAAAACTGTGTGTTATGTATATTTTGTAAGTATTGTACTACATGTTGGTAATGACAGAATTCTATGGTTAAATTTCAGATTGTAAGAATGTGTCTTTATTATAATTGAATAATGTACATCGGAAATCTCGGAGAAATGCGTGGGAGGGAAAAAGGAATCTAGGTCCGCTTGACAGGGGCTACCCGGTCGAGTGCCGGTCGTGTCCCTTGGTTTTTGGGGCGTGACATTGAAGCTGATCAAATAAGTCATCAATCTCCGACAATGGGTACTTTTTCTTGATAGTAACTTTATTCAACTGCCGGTAGTCTATACACATCCTCATCGACCCATCCTTCTTTTTCACAAACAAGACTGCCGCACCCCAGGGTGGGACACTGGGTCTAATAAAACCCTTATCAAGCAAGTCTTGAAACCACTCTTTCAATTCATTCAATTCTGGTGGGGCCATACGATATGGAGGAATGGAAATGGGCTGAGTGCCCGAGGCCATATCAATACAAAAATCGATATCCCTGTCGAGTTGCATCCCCGATAGGTCAGCAGGAAATACCTCGGGAAACTCACTAAAAGTAGGAACTGAATCTATGGAAGGAACCTCTGCCTCATAATCACGAATATGAGCTAAGCCAAACACCCATTTTCAACCATGCGACGAACCTTTGCATAAGAAATCACTTTGCTGGGAAAATGACCCAAAGTCCATTTCCACTCTAATCGAGGAAACCCTTGCAATGGTAGAGTAACTGTCTTAGCATGACAATCCAAAATTGAATAATACGGTGACAACCATTCTATGCCCAATATAACATCAAAATCAACCATGCCTAGAAGCAATAGATTTACACTAGTTTCAAGACCCTTAATGACTATAACGCACAAATGATAAACAGGATCTACCACAATAGCGTCCCCCACCGGTGTAGACACATGGACAGGAACACTCAAGGAATCGTGTGGCACAATAAAGTACGGGGCAATATAGAATGAAACATAAAAGTAAGTAGACCCCGGATCAAACAAAACTGAAGCAGCTCTATCGCAACTAAGATGATACCTGTAATAACATCATTATGGGTCTCTGCCTCGGGTCTAGCTGGAAATGCATATAATCGGAGCTGGGCTCAGCCACCCTGGACTACATCTCCGGGAGGACCTCTGATAGGTGGACCTCCACCTCTAGCGGCCTGGCCTCCACCTCTAATAGCCTGACCTATACCTTTGGCTGCTTGACCCCTACCCCTGGCTGGCTGGGCAAGCAGTACTGGAACTATAGCACGAGAACCCTGATACTGAGAATTATCCGACGCGCGAGGACAATATCTAGAAATGTGCCTCGAGTCACCACAAGTGTAGCAATACCTCGGTTGCTGAGACTGCTGGCCTTCAAAGTGACTCTGTCTACCAGTATAACCACCCCAAACACTCTAGAGAGGAGGTGCACTGATAGGAGCTGATAGTGCACTGTAGACTGGATGAGTAGAAGGAGGCATATAAGAACCTCGGCCACCTGAAGTACTATGTGAAGCCTAAAGTGCTGAATGGAATGGTCTAGTGTAATGGCCTCTGCTGAAACTAACCCCGCCTCCAGATGAGGCACCATTGAAACCACCGGAATGGCGAGGTCTTTTGTCAGATCCCTGACCTCCCATCCCGAGTACCGACTCTACTCTCCTGGACACATTAGGTGCATCCTGAAAAGAAATATCAGTCCTTGTCTCCTTCGCCATCTATCACCTAATGGGCTGAGCAAGGCCCTCAATAAACTGTCTGACCCTCTCTCTGTCTGTAGGCAACAAAAGAAGAGCATGTCTATCCAACTCCACAAAGTGATTCTTATACTGGGTTATAGTCATGATGCCGTGCTGAAGTCGCTCAAACAGACGATGCTTCTCCTTTTGGGTAGTAACAGGAAAACACTTCTCCATAAAGAGATGAGAAAACTGATCCCAAGTCAAGGCAGGTGACCCAACTGGTCTAGTGAACAGGAAATCCCTCCACCATTTCTTAGTGAAACCAGTCATCTGAAAGGTAGAAAAATCGGCCCCATTGGTCTCCAGAATATCCATATTACGCAGAACCTCATGACTCTTATCCAGATATTCCTAAGGATCCTCTAAAGTCTCACCATTTAAACGCACAAGAAATATGTTAATAAACTTGTCCAACCTCTACAAAGCATCGGTAGACATAGCTGCCCCATCAATAGGCGGCATTGAAACAACTGGATTAATGACCCCAACTGGATTAGCCGCGGGGTTCTGAACCTGAGGAGTGATATGATCAGGAGTATGAGCAATAGGAGTCTAAATCCCTCCTCTAGCCAGCAATGTGGGTGCTGCCGCGGGGAGTGTGCTTGTCTGGGCTACATTCTTCATGATGCTTACTAACGAAACCAAAGCGTCCTGAAGCGCTGGGGTGGCAATAAACCCCTCTGGGACCTAAGCTGAGCTCGCTGGAGCGGTCTGAGCTGGAACCCCCTCATGAATCTCAACCTGGGCCTCCGCAGCTGGGGCTGTGTCTGAGCAACGGGTTGTGTCCTGCCCCTCCCTCGGCCTCTAACATGGCCTCAACCTCTACCCCTAGTAGGAGCTGCTGCTGAAAGACCTGATGATTGGTCAGCAGAAGAGTAAGCACGGGTTCTCGCCATCTGCGAGAGAATAGAAGAGTCTAAATAAGTATTTGAGATAACAAGGATCGCACGATAGAATAGTAATAAAATGGAGTTGTTTCCTAACTCGATAGCCTCTAAGAGATAAGTACGGGCGTCTCCGTACCGATACTTCAGACTCTATTAAGCTTGTTCATAAATTGTGAGACCTAAGAAACCTAGTGCTCTGATACCAACTTATCACGATCCAAGTTCCCAACCTTAGGAAGTGTGATGGCGCCTAACATCACACTTGCTAGGCAAGCCAGTGTTAGAATTCATTTAATATATTTTCCATAGAAATTTATTTCACTAACACAATGCAAAATAAGATAAACTTTAATACTCCCGTTTCATAAAATCAGGAATCAAGAATAAATGAATAATAATAATAATAATAAAATCGAGCCTCTAACTAGACAAATAACTAAACGACTACCCCAAAGTCTGGTGTCACAATTCACGAACCACTAAGAGTACTACAAATAATGGGAGGAAAGAAAGAGTATAACTGTCTCGAAAATAATAAAATAGTGTCTGCAAAAACTGAGAGAAGATGCCAAGAATCTATGGACGACGGCAGATCTACCTTGTGTCTTCGATTGCTGAGTGCGGACTACTAAAATCTCCTAACACTGGCCGGTACCTGGATCTGCACAAAATAGCGCAGAGTGTAGTATCAGTACAATTGACCCATGTACTGAGTAAGTGTCGAACCTAACCTCGGTGTAGTTGTGACAAGGCTAGGACAAGACACCATATAAAACCTGGACAGAGTAATCATACTTGCAGAAATAACAACAAGTAAGGGATTTACAATATAACAAATAATGGGACGGGGGTCATGATGTGGGGAATCTCGTCATAAGGATTGAAACAACGAAAAAGACAAATATGAACAATAATGAACCAAGAATGAAAATGCGATGTATATGAATAATGGCACGACATCACCCTTCGTGCTTTTACTCTCATCCTAACCATGTAATGAATATGAATAATGGCATAGCATAACCCTTTGTGCTTTTACTCTCGTCCTCACCATATGCATAAATGTAAATGTAGATGTAAATGTGCATGGCATTACCCTTCGTGCTTTTACTCTCATCCTCACCATATGCATAAATGCAAATGTGGATGTAAATGTGCACGACAACACCCTTCATGATTTTACTCTCATCCTCACCATATGCATAGATGTAAATGTAGAGGTAAATGTGCACGACATCACCCTTCGTGCTTTTACTCTCATCCTCACCATATGCATAAATATAAATGTAGATGTAAATGTGCACGACATCACCCTTCGTGCTTTATCACTCTTTCCTAACCAAAATAGTGGAAACAATAATATCACGCCAAGGGAATCAACGACAGAAACAATTTTATCTCGGCAAGGGAAATCAGCTATAACCAATCTAATTCGAATAATTTACTTCAAAAAATAAATCTCAACTTGAGCCAATGCTCAACAATGGTCAATTACCAAGAATCATCATGACTTTTGTTCAACATGGATAGCCATAAGTTTAAGCATGAACAGTACATAATAGGCGTCACAACAATCCTAGTATAAGACTCACGGGCATGCTTAACACCAACGTATAAATACTCGTCACCACACCTATATGTCGTACTCAACACTAACACGTAGAAAATACAACGACAACACCTATTCCCTAAAGCTAAGGTTAGGCCGAACACTTACCTCGATCTCACAAGCAATTCACTATTCTAGCAATGCCTTTCCTTTAGAATTTGCCTCCATTCCTCTCGAATTTAACCATTATTTGTTCAATGTTATTAATCATAGCCTAAAGGAATCATCTTTACTGGAAAAACAATGGGTTTCCTAAGTTTTCCTATCCAAATTCAAAAATCAAATTCAGACCCACTTGGTCTAAACTCGAGGTTCGGACCAAAACTCGTTTATCCAATCTCCCCCGATCCCGGATATACAATTTGAATTTGAATCCGACCTCAATTAGAGGTCCAATTCCGCAAAATTTGAAATTTCTAAGTTCTACCCAAAAACTAATTTTTTTACCATGAAAACTCAAGATTTTTTGTTGTAATCTTGTTAAAAGTTGTTAGGAAATGAAAGAAATTAGTTAGAGATCACTTACCAATGATTTGGAGAAGTTTGGATCTTTGAAAAATCTCCTATGGAGGTTTAGGTTTTGAGAAAACTGAAAAAGAAGTGAAAGTCAAAAAGCTGATATAACTGGCTACGGATCTCGCATTTGCGAGCTGGAGTTCGCATTTGCGAACCCTGAGCTTTCCGGAAAATAGCGCAAATGCGAGCAGGGCTTCGCATTTGCGAACATGGGCCGTTCGTATTTACGACCCAGGACCTCGCGATTGCGACATCTGAGTTTGGACACTAGCTTCACATTTGCGAAGCCCGACCTTGCATTTACGAGATCTGAGGCCTGCACACCAGATGTTCAGCTGTTGTGATATTTTTGTAAGTCTAGACACTCTGTAGCCCACCCGAAACTCACCCGAGCCCTCATGACTGCATACCAAACATGCACGCAAGTCCAAAAACATCATACAGACTTGTCTGTGTAATCAAATAATCAAAACAATATCAAAATCTACAGATTTAGCCTCAAAACTCAAGATTTCCTCAAGAATACTCAAGTTCCTAAATTTTCAACCGGATGTCCGAATTACATCAAATCAACTCTGATTCTCATGAAACTTCACAGATAGGACTTAAATAACATAACGAACTTCTTCCGGGCTTCGAAAGCAAAATACAGTCCCGATATCATAATGTTTCACATATTATTTTATTTTCTTTATTTCTTGAAATAACTAGCAAAACAATTTTCTTCAAAACTTATTTTCTAAGGCTTGGGACCTCGGAATTCATTTCCGGGCATACACCCAAGTCCCATATTTTACTGCGGACCTCCCGATATCGCCGGAACATAGATCCGGTTCCGTTTACTAAAAATGTTGACCAAAGTCAACTAAATCCAAACTTTAACTCTATAAATTACTTTATTTTTTCATATTTTTACATAAAAGCTTTTCGATTTCACGCCCAGACTGCGCACGCAAATCGAGGAAACTAAATTTAGTCTTTATGGGCTAGTAAGCTTATAATTAAGTTTGTTTTCATAAAATGACCCCTTTGGGTCATCACACAAGGTCACGATGTCAAATCTGCGAGACTGAATTCCCTATGTTGGGGTTCACTCTGTTTATCTTGCACGATCTATTGATTTGTCTGTATCCTCTTATCTAACCATAACTAGGCTCTTCCTGAATCAACTACTAACTAATCGTTGGCCTATTCTCATAACAATATTTCGCGTAATCTTTCTTGGGTTATTTCCTTTGTATTAACTTACGTCTCATACTGCCTCCTTATTTATCAATAATATCTCGAGAAGGAACCCTCACTTGCTCTCCTTGACGTTGTGTTTACATAATCTTCTGGAATCGTAACATATATATAGGATTTGAATACGTGAAATCTCATCCCTTTCTTATTTTTATTGCATTCTTCCTTTACCATTTCATAGCTACTAGAACTACCTAATTCTAACTTCATTCCACATCATTCCATATCCCCCCTTTTAGGGGAGTGCTAAGATGTCGAGCTACGACGATTTACCTATATATGTTTTACCTCTTCATCTTTGGTGATGACCCTTACTCGCCTTGCGGTAATCCTTTTTTACCATGGATAAGAAAATTCCTTACTCGTGAGGGAGCCACCTAGTGTAACTGGCACACTCAGGCCCTCAAGCTTAAGTTTGCTCACATTTCTTGCTTTAGGAAGCGTCTTCCTGAATGACCATTCTCTGAATTTCTAATGAATCTTCTTCTGTTATCCATTCTATTATCGCCGGAACGCAATATGAAATTCTTATGATGCTGACTATTATAAACGCACTCAGCCCCAAATTCATGTTTAGTTTATCTCATTCACCTGCCGATACTGATTTATGTTACTCTAGGATCTAACTTTTTCCTTATGGTAATCATGTTAGAGTAAAGGATTTATTTCTCAAAATGAGGATGTGACGTTATGACCTATACTCTTTTGTTGCCTCAAGTCCTTTCACCACTCGTATTTTCCTTCCCTTGACTATAGACTCTGTAATGCTGTCGTTTTGTTTTTTGATCTACCGTTGTCATCCATGTTGACATCTTACTCATAATGCTTGATTAACTCTCTTCTTGTTTGTGCATCTCTATTTATCACTTTATTCTGAAAACTTCAACAAGACATTCTCTTGCTTTTAGCTCCGCTTGCTCTATCCACTGGCCCTTCGGGTTGTCTAACATTCTCTCTCTACTAGGTACGGGTATCACACTAAGGTAATATTTATCTCTTCCAGGCTTCCAGAGCCTATCTTTGTAGTACTCATATCTAGATGTATTATTTCAGAGTGCACCATCTGGGTGTGTCACAAGGAGATATATTAGCACATTTGCAATATCCTTCGGAAACGTCAACTAATACAAACAATCCATCCACCATTTTGACCTCTAACCCCAGCAGGATTCTTATATCCCGTCCTTTTCTTAAACCATATATATTAGCTCCCATAAGGCGTAACTTAGATCGGTCTGTTACTGTTGAAGGTAACTCAAAAGGCTTATATTCCTTTTCCTGAGCTGTAAATACTGTTATTCTTCATTAACTAGGCGCCTTGTACCCTTCTTCATCTTGCTTCTTTTAATTGTTGAAATTTTTATCTATCTTCTGAATCTATCATTGCTTTTCACCATAGGGGTGGACAGATATCCTTGCCTTAAGGATTCTTATCAAGAGGCTTACACATCTTAGTACACATATGATCTACTGAAGACCTTACACTTACTCGTCATAAGAATCATGAAAAATAGAGTCCCTCTGACTCAACTCTTCCATAGCCACATTCAAACTCTTACCAATTGTAGGTATTGTCTTATTACCAATGAAATAGAAGCTAGGAGTTTGGATTCTTATAAGTGAGCTCTACTACACGATCTAGAGTAAGAAGAAAGTGTTACAGTCCTAAATGCCATGTAGCCTCCTACTTATAAGTGTGGTGCACGACACACCCATAAACGAGATTCTACTAGACACTGCTTGTAGACTCCCTAGGAAAGAACTGTTCTGATACCAATTTTTTCACGACCCGAACTGATGGGTCGCGATGGGCACTCGGTACCTTACTCAACCGAGTACCAACATAATGTATCTTTTCGTATCATACTATCATAGATAATTGAGCCGGAGAGGTTTCCGTGAAATAGGTTGAATACAAGATGTAATACCAACTTATACATAAGACATATGGGCCATTAAGACCAAAATAACCACTCGTACACTAAACATAGGCTGACAAGGCCATATAATCTTTTACGTACATGACATCTATCTACAAGCCTCTAAGGATACATAATTGTCATAAAGGCCGGGACAGAGCCCTTCCATACCAAACAATACACATCTAAATCATACTGACCAAACAAGCAACTCAGGAGCAAATGGAGTGCACCAACATCTTCTGCTGAGTTGTTCGCCTACTTGGAGGACTCTCAACCTGTCTATCGAGACCTGCGGGAATGAAATGCAGTGTCCCCATGCAAAAGGGACGTCAGTACAAATAATGTACCGAGTATGTAAGGCACATAAATAAGTACATAACAGACATGGAAGAAATATAGAGTAAATGACTCAACCTGTAAATCTGGATAACTTTGTAAATCATGAAATTATTATTGTGTCATGCATATGCGTGTGAATGCCATGTCGTTCATAGGTACATGTTTCCTAACATCATCAGGTCTCTAAGGGCATCCCATCATATCATCTCGGCCGCTGTGGGAAAAATCATCAACATATACTAGCTAATCAGGTGGTGGTGCGTATATAACGTTGTTGATACCCAATTTTTCCCTATACTATTTTCTAAATGCATATCTATCTTCAAAATAGTGCATGCGCATCAACTAATATTTTGCTATAATTTCTGCATTTTAATGATTTTTATTAATTTATCCCAGTATTTTTATTATATGAATAATTACTAAATTGCATCACAAAAGAATTTATAATAATTTCATGGCTTAATTTTACTATTTATATTTATACGAAGCTTAAATTATTTCATAAGTTACCACATTTACCTTTTTGGGGTTATAATTGCAATAACTTTTCAATTATAGCCCATGTATGCATCATTAAATTATTTTACCAGAAAATAGCTTGTTGTATTTTAAAATATTGAGTAATTGCTTTAAAACATTTTTATGCATGAAAATCATTTTTTACAAATTGTTGATTATTTTTACAAATTATTTTACTAATTAATTGGGTATTTAACAAATAGCCCTTTTAAATTCTTTTAATTTTCGGACCTAAACTAGCCCAAACCCCTTAAATATCAGCCCAATTCACCACCAGGCCCAATCTGCACCTACCCGACCCAATAACCCTGTTTGATCGTGGCCGTTTATCTTTTATATCAACGGTCCACAATAGTTGTTACCTTTTTAATGTCTAAACCAACCCTACCCCCCCCTCTTTCTCTCATTCCAACGTCATCATCTCCTCTAATCTCTGTATTCTCTCTCAACCCAACCTAAACCCTAATCGTCGACACCGGTAAGAAGCTCTCGTCTATGGAGTTTCCGTGCATTCTTCGACCATTACCGGCCTTCTATACCTCCTGGCTGTTTGATTGCATGGATCCGTAGAAGAATCTCATGGAGATATAACCTAGTTCTTTCCTTAAACTTGTTTACTGGCCTATCTAGGGCCATTCTCGTTTGTGAGTACATATTTCCTCCTATATTTTAGTTTGAATCTATGGGTTTCGATCGAGTCTCTTTCATCTCTACTGGTTTTGAAAACCATAGTTTTACTACTATTCGAATCTGTTCAGATCTTTGTAGATCTGAAATAATTGTTGATAAATTGTGCAATATCTATGAAATCATCAACAATTTATCGTTTGGTGCGTACGTAGCCCCGATCAACAACCTTTGGGGGAAAATGATGTAGTGCGCATTTCACATCAACAATAATTGTTTGCTTTATGGTTCGGGCGCAAGATAAATTCATAGATATTGATTTGACAGACATTTGGGAGAAAATGAAGTAGTAATTGTTTATTCACCTTCAGTATTCATTTGGATTTCAGTGCCTTTAATAATTGCTGTGTTGCTACCTTCACATGCCTACAACTTTCATTATATTCTGTTAAATTATATTGTTGGACCTTAGTAAGTGTCAAGTCGACCTCTCGTCACTACTTCTTCGAGATTAGACGGGATACTCACTGGGTACATATTTATTTATGTACTCATGCTACACTTATGTACTTAATTGTACAGGTTTAGAGGCGGGTGCTTCTGGTTATCAGACCGGAGCTAGATTCTGATTATAGTTGGACCTGACTTCACGGTGAGCTGCTCTCCTTACGATCTTCGGCAGCACCATGGAGTTTTCTTTTGTTATTTCCCGTCTATTTCCTTCAGACAATGGGATTGCATAGTATATTTTTTGTATATTCTGATAGCATGCCCGTAGGACTTGTGACACTAGTTCCTAACACACACATGATAGTTATTATGGATTACAGGACTGTATATATATTGGCTCACGCCTCCTTATGACTTCTTTTGGTTAAAACTGGTTAAATATCCTTCTTGATTTATGTTTCGGACTTTAAAACTTGGTATATGTTGAAATGATCAAATCATATAAGAAAGAACCCATAGTAAATTGAGTGTTGGCTTGCCTGACCCTGCGTTTAGGCGCCATCATGACCTGAGTTAGGATTTGGGATGTGACAACATGGTATCAAAGCTCTAGGTTCACGTAGGTCTCACGAGTCACGAGTAAACCCGGTAGAGTATTGCGGATCGGTACGAAGAAGTCTGTATTTATCTTTGGGAGGCTATAGGGTGTTAAGAAATCTCTATTTATTCATATTCTATCGTGCAGTTCATGGTTTACTAAAAACTCATTCTTCTATTCTCTCACAGATGGTGAGGACGCGCGCATCCGATGTTCCACACCCGGGAGGGGCCTCTACCCCCCACCGTCAGAGGTCGTGGCAGAGGCCGGGGGAAGGCACCGACCCGAGGTAGGGGACGAGGGCATCCCAGAGCTATTCCAGTTGTACCACCACCAGAGGATCCTATCATAGAGGAGTAGGACGAGATGCCTCGAGCAGATCCCGCTCCGGTGGACTTCATGACGGCGCCAGGCTTCCAGGAGGTCATGGGCCGTATGATGAGATTTATGGACACTATGTCCAGGCTGGTTTATTTCCAGCAGATCTTGCCACTTCTTAGGTGGGAAGGGGAGTCCAGACCCCTACTGCCTAGGTTGCAGGTCAGACATCAACATTACATCACACCCCGGGTACACTGCCCTTGGGTGGGGTCCAGCCTATGGGAGCAGCACCTGAGCCCAGACAAGCTGCGGAAGGCGATCTGCAGAAGTTATTCGATAGATGGACTCGAATGCACCCACCAGTCTTCAGGGGTGAGCTAGGCGAGGATGCCCACGACTTTATTGACAGGTGTAGGGATAGACTGCACAACATGATGATATTAGAGTCCCATGGAGTGGACTTCACTACCTTTCAGTTGGAGGGCAGAGCTCGTAGATGGTGGCAGTCTTACATCCACAGCAGGCTAGCAGATTCTCCTCTTATCACTTGGGGCCAGTTCACACAGCTATTTCTAGATAGGTATATTCCACCCTCTGAGAGGGCAGAGCTGCGGTACCATTTTGAGCAGCTGGAGCAGGGACAGATGTCAGTGACAGGCTAGCCGCAACAGAGTGCTTTGCCCATGTTGTTATCCGCCGCCGAAGCGCTCAAGATTATGAGGCTAGATTTTCAGAGTTGTCACGCCATGCACTCATGATACTACCTACTGATGCCGAGAAAGAGTAGAGGTTTGTGGCTGGATTACATCCAAGTATTAGGGCCACCATGGCCCGAGAGGTTGATATGGGTACTCATTATAAGCTCGTGGTAGAGATTGCTCGTAGGATCGAGGGGTATCGGTCGAGGAGTAGGGAGCAGGGGCAGCAGGATAAGAGGGCTAGATTCTCCGGAGATTTCAGAGGTGCCCCAGCTAGGGGCAGGGGTCACTTTGGTAGTGGTCATCCCAGCAGGCCTTCTTATTCATCACCTCCACCACCTCCCCGAGGTGTTCCAGTGAGGGCTCATTTCAGAGCCATGCTAGAGCGTTCCTACCGCCCTCAAGCCATTCAGAGTTCACCCAGTGGTTATTCCAGCCATCTGAGATCCTCCAGTCTTTACTTCAGTGCTATACCAGAGGGTTCACATCTCTCTCCATCCATTCAGGGTTCTCCTTCGGGGCAGAAGGCTATGGTACCTAGAGGTTGCAATGAGTGTAGGGACCTAGGTCATAAGCAGAGGCATTGTCCCACACTTTGGGGCAAAGTAGTGCAGCAGGGTTATCAGCTTATGGGTCCATCACCAGCAGTCCGGCCACCTAGAGGTGGAGGACAGGTCGGTAAGGGTCGTCCTAGAGGTGGAGGCTAGTCAGAGGGAGGTTAGTTAGCTCCTGTTCACTCTGGTAGGGGTCAGTCTTCTGGTGCTCCAGCCTGATTCTATGCCATACCGGCGAGAGGCTTCAATATCACAGGTATTATCTCAGTATGTGGTAGAGAGGCTTCAATATTATTTGATCCAGGATCCACCTATTCATATGTTTCAGCATTATTTGCTCATTTTCTTGATGTTCCTCGTGAGTCCTTGGGTTCACCTATATATGTGTCCGTTTTTGTGAGAGATTCGCGGTGGTAGACCGGGTTGACCGATCCTGTATGGTTATATTCTGTGGATTCGAGACCAGAGCAGACCTTTTGTTGCTCGATATGGTTGATTTCGAGGTTATTTTAGGCATGGATTGGCTTTCTCCTTATCAGGTCATGCTAGATTGCCATGCCAAGACAGTTACTTTAGCCATGCCTGAGTCGCCTAGGCTAGAGTGGAAAGGTTCCTCAGTTAGTGCAGCCAGCCGGGTTATTTCATTTCTGAAGGCTCGACATATGGTCGAGAAGGGTTGTCTGGCCTATCTTGCTTATGTGCAGGACACCACCGCCGAGTCTCCGACGATTGATTCAGTGCAAATTGTTCGAGAGTTTGCTGATGTATTTCTTTCAGACCTTCCGCGCATGCCTCCAGATCGTGATATTGATTTCTGCATTGATGTGGCTCCAATCACTCAGCCTATTACCCCGTACCGTATGGCTTCAAAAGTGTTGAAGGAGTTAAAGGAGCAGCTTGAGGAGTTGTTGGCTAAGTGGTTCATTAGACCGAGTGTATCGTCGTGGGGTGCTCCAGTCCTATTTGTTTAGAAAAAGGATGGGTCTATGCGGATGTGTATTGATTACCACCAGTTAAACAAGGTCACCATTAAGAACAAGTATCTGTTGCCGTGCATTGATGATTTGTTTGACCAGTTGCAGGGTGCTAGGGTGTTTTCTAAGATTGATTTGATATCAGGATATCATCAGTTGAAGATTCGGGCCTCAAATGTTCCGAAGACTGCTTTCCGTACGACATATGGCCATTATGTGTTCCTGGCGATGTACTTTGGCTTGACTAATGCCCTAGCAACCTTCATGGACCTGATGAATAGGGTGTTCAGGCCGTATATTGATTCCTTTGTCATTGTCTTCATTGATGACATATTGATTTACTCACGTAGCCTGGGTGAGCACGAGCAGCATTTGAGAGTTGTGCTCTAGACCTTGCGGGAACAAAAGCTATATGCTAAGTTCTCCAAGTGTGAGTTCTGGTTGGATTCTGTGGCATTCATGGGGCATGTGGTATCCGAAGAGGGTATCAAGGTTGATCCTCAGAAGATTGAGGCAATTCAGAGTTGGCCGGGTCCTACTTCAGCTATAGGGATCAGGAGTTTCTTGGGTCTAGCAGGCTATTACCGCCGATTTGTGGAGGGGGTTTCTTCTATTGCAGCTCCATTGACTAGATTGACCCAAAAGAATGCCCCATTCCGATGGTCCGACGAGTGTGAGCCGAGCTTTCATAAGCTCAAGGCAGCATTGACTTCAGCACCAGTTCTGGTATTGCCTTTAGGTTCTGGGATGTATACAGTATATTGTGAAGCTTCACGAGTTGGCTTGAGGTGTGTATTGATGCAGGAAGGGAGAGTTATTGCTTATGCTTCGCGCCAGCTGAAGGTTCATGAGAAGAATTACCATGTGCACGATTTTGAGTTGGCGGCGATTGTTCATGCTCTTAAGATTTGGAGGCATTACTTGTATAGAGTGTCATGTGAGGTTTATACAGACCACCGCAGCTTGCAGCACTTATTCAAGCAGAGGGATCTTAGTTTGAGGCAGCGCAAATGGCTTGAGTTGTTAAAGGATTATGATATCACCATTCTTTATCATCTGGGCAAGGCTAATGTTGTAGCAGATGCCTTAAGCAGGAAGGCAGAGAGTGTGGGTAGCTTGGCTTACATTGCAGCAGAGGAGAGACCTTTAGCCTTGGACATTCAGTCCTTGGCTAATCGCTTGGTGAGATTAGATCTTTTATAGCCTCGACGAGTTTTAGCTCATGTGGTTGCTCAGTCTTCACTATTGGGAGAGATTAAGGCTCGGTAGGTTGATGATCCCCGCTTAGCAGAGCTTAGGGAGACAGTGATTCAGGGTGGTGTCAAGGAGGTTACTATTGACGAGGATGCTGTTCTGAGACTTCACGGTCGTTTATGTGTTCCTAATGTCGATGGCCTTAGAGGGAGGATTCTACAAGAGGCACATAGTTCCCCATATTCTGTTCATCCTGGTGCTACAAAGATGTATCGTGATGATGTTTTAGACTTCAATACTACACAATATTACAAGTTAATTGTGCAGTGCCCAATTATCGAGTGCTGTCTAATAAGAAGAACCTAGTTATTCTTAGTCTACTACTTACTACTGTTTACAGAATAATTAAGTAGTAATAGTAAAGACACAAAGAGTTTTACGTGGAAAACATCTGGCTCAAAAGGTGAAAAAACCACGACCTACTCCTCAGCAGGATTTGCTCAAAACTCTTCACTAAAACTCTGAGCCAAAACGGACTTACAAAATAAACTCTTTCTAATCCTAGGACTAACTCTAATCCTCTTTGAATCAACTAGCCTCTAGCTAATTTCTAAAGATTTCAAGCTAACTATAACTTGATCAGTTTGTACCTATTACAATTGCTTATATGAAAGCTGATAAGATACAATATTTAACCTCCTACTACAATCAACTAGACTCAATATACAAACAATGGAACTGTTTCTTCTAGTTGAAGTGTAGCCTTTGTATCGCACAACAATTCTGCTTGCAAAATCTCTGGAACTTTTGCTTCAGAACTTGATTCATTTTAGCACTTGTGCTTCAACTCTTTCAGTAGTAATACATTGATTATTTATAGATTCCGTTTGTTGAGTCCATGATTCAATTCTGATCCAACTCTTCCTTGGTAAACGAGTTTGATTGTAACTCAACTTCCTTCCTCTATTTCTGTCCTAGCTGAAATCAACTTCTGTCTTCTCTTATCAATTTGCAACCTTTTCGTATTAGGAGACATTCTCTTAGTTCTTTGATACTAGCAATCACTGATATCTCCTAGACTTGTATGATTCGTGATCCAACTGCTTCATTCATAAGTGTATGCTATGATGGACTTGGTTCAACTTGACACCTTTTGTCAATCTTCATAACCCATTCAGTGACATGGCCCAACAAATTCCCCCTTTTTGATGATGACAAACTCTGTGCATTGATCCTGTATACACATCCCACACTTTGTATTTTTGTGAGCATTAATCATCAAGAACCAGGTTCATTAAGTTATAAATATCACTTCAAAGATTTTAAAAATTAAATATTTTGAACAACACTGCAGCACATCTTCCCCCTTTTGGCATCATCGAAAATTTGCAAAATGATACTTACTAGTAATTAATTCTTAATCATGGCCAAATTTGCACATCTTCCCACCTGACAATTGTTGCGGCGCGCAACCCGATCCCACCTGACAATTTCAATCACACCCTTATCACTTCTCACATATAATCCTCATCTCCCCTATTGCGGCGCGCAACCCGATCCCACCTGACAATTAAAATCACACCAACGATGACAAATCACAGTTCAATCACAGAGAATTTCAGCAAAAAGAATATAACTTCTTTACACAACCTTTATCATATACATTCATACTCTTGGATTCATTATCCTTTTAGCATCGTTTTTCATAACGTGGTACTGTGGTGGTCAACTAAGGACAGACAAGTATTACACTTCACCCATCAACATAATTCGGACAACCAGTTGCACATATTTATAACAATACACATACCGTATGCTCGAACACCACAAGTGATTTTGCAAAGATTAAAGTTAGCCATACATACCTGGAGTCGAGTTTCTCTTTTCAACTGCAACCCACAACCACCGAACTGACTAGTACCGTCAATCTAGTTAACAATTAGACATATTCAACTTAGTCTTTGAAGTCATGCATGCAATTCAGACTCTCTCAAGCATTTTGTCAAGCACTATGTGAACCCATTAGATTTCCAACCCTATCTTTGTGAAGTTTTTTCCCCAACCCACTCCCTCTTACTAGAGTAGCACCATTTTTAAACATGCATGCAAGATCTTAGCTAATATTTCTAGGATTCATTCCAGGCCAACCCTTCCTTAGTTTAAAATCAAAAAATTAATGAAAAGAAAGAGAAGGGGTTGGGAACCCTTACCTGCTAGAATGGGGAAGAAAGGGATTACTCGAATTGCCAGGCCTGAGAGACCATGAAATTCACTTGGATGGAAGGATCACTTACCTTCTCAAGAACTCTCCTTTCCTTCTCTCTATTTGTTCAGAAAACTTGTTAAAATGAAAGGGGGTAGGGGTTAAATGAAACTAGGGTCGGGTATAAAATTTAGAAAATTAAAAGACCGTGTTGAATATGCGATCAGGAATGCGATCGCATTCCTGACATGCGGTTCGCATATGGACCGCAGAATGGCCCCCAGGTGGGCCAAATTTTGAAAACATTCTGCCCGGGTATGCAACCACTATGTGGTCCGCATACATGTTATGCGATCGCATTATGCGTCGCATAACACCCCCTTCAGTTGGGTAGTGATCTGGCCGTGTATGCGACCACTATGCGGTCCGCATACACGTTATGCGATCGCATAGTGTGTCGCATAA
>ML251183.1:0-16890 GCA_005239495.1 Nicotiana undulata | reverse complement strand
TGCTTTACTTAGTTGTTCTCTATATCTGTTACTTTGCAAACCTCAGTAGGGCCTCTACCTGACCTCGTCACTACGTAACTGGGGTTAGGCTATGTACTTACTGGGTACCGAATATGGAGTACTCACGCCCTTCTGCGCATGTTTTCCCCATGTGCAGATCATGGTCCTAGTACGCGATATCTCAGCTATCCAGCAACAGTAGTATCAGGAGACTCGAGGTATAATCTACAGCGTCCGCAGATCTCCGAGTCCCCTTCCTATCTTGAAGTTGTAGTACTTGTAGATGAAACTATACGGTCTTTTCTATCCAGTTGTACATATTGAGCAATAGAGTAGCTTGTGATGTATTGTGATATTCTGGGTTCTGGGTAAAAGTAACTGTTAATGCCGAGTGGCGTCGACTTTACTTTGATTTATTTCAGTTACTGTTATTTTTNGTTCATAGGAGTCACAACATCACAAGCCGGTTTATTAGAGTCTCGCGGATCGGCGCGGAGACGTCCGTAATTATCTTCGAGAGGCTATGTAACTGTTAAGAAAGATCATACTTCTTGGAATCCCTTGTCGTGCTGATTACTACTACCAAAATTCTTAAACTCTATTCTATTCTTTCTTACAGATGGTTCGCACTCGCACCGAACGTACCATCGATCAGGCACCCGAGCCCCCAGCTAGATCCACTAGAGGCAGGGGTCGGGGCAGGGGACGAGCACGCGGTGCAACCTGAGCGCCGGCTAGAGTAGTGACAGAGGATCCCCCAGCAGCTGCAGTTGGAGGGGCACCGGAGGTCCCTAATATAACTCCAGCCCTCTAGGAGACTTTGGCCCAGTTCATGAGTGCTTTCAGTACTCTGTCTCAGGAGGGACTACTTCCGCTATCCCCAGCTACATCCCAGGTCGGGGGAGGGGCACAGACTCCTGCAGCCCGTACTCCTGAGCAGAGGGTTCACATGGGGCAGGTCCCAGAGTATATTCATATGCCTCCAGCAGCTCCAGTTCAGCCTGAAGCCAGAGCAGCTGCATCTGAGTCTGAGCAGCTCCGTCTTGAAAGGTACAAGAAGTATCACCCACCTGAGTTCAACGGTTTAGCTTCAGATGACGCTCTGGGTATTCTTGAGGAGTGTCATCGCATCCTTCGTACCATGGGTATTGTGGAGACGAATGGGGTCTCTTGCACTACTTTTCATCTGAGAGGAGCAGCCTATCAGTGGTGTCATCCATTTGAGCTTAGTAGTCCGAACGAGGCAGCCTCACTTACTTGGGCCAGTTTTCAGAGATGTTTCTACTTGAGTTCGTCCCTCAGAGTCTCAGGGATGCTTGACGTGCGGAGTTTGAGAAGCTACGCCAGGGTACTATGACCGTGTCAGAATATGCAGTCTGGTTCAGTGACTTGGCACGACATGCATCATCTTTGGTATCTACTGTTAGAGAGAGAGTTCGCCGTTTTATTGAGGGACTCCATCCTAGCATTCGTACCAGTATGGCTAGGGAGTTGGAGACTGATATCACTTACCAGCAGGCCGTGAGCATTGCTAGGAGGATTGAGAGTATGCTGACTCGGGACAGAGAGGAGAGAGAGACCAAGAGGTCTCGAGAGACGGGTCATTTCTCAGGAACTCGTGCATCAGCAGCACGCTATGGAAGGGGTTCTGTGAGTCGCCCGGTACATTCAGCTCTTCCAGCAGCCAGTGGTATTCCAGCACCTCCTAGATCTCGGGAGCCTTATTATGCACCACTAGTACCTCAAGCACCTCCTGCTCGAGGTGCTATCATCGGCCAGTCCAGCAGGCTAGTTCAGAGTCAGCAGCCACGCCCTCAGAGGGGTTGTTTTGGATGTGGTGACCCTCGTCATGTGATCAAGGATTGCCCTAGAGTTAGGAGGGGTGCACCACCAGAGACTTATCAGGTACCACGTCTGCCACCAGGTCGCCCAGCCATACTTCCAGCCCCAGCTGCTGCCCCACCATCTCAGGCAGCTCGAGGTGGAGGATAGGGAGGACGAGGTCGTCCTAGAGGGGGAGGTCAGGCCAGATACTATGCCCTTCCAGCTCGATCTGAGGCCATTGCTTCAGACTCCGTTATCACATGTATTGTTCCCGTTTGTCATAGGGATGCATCGGTATTATTTGATCCAGGTTCCACATATTCATATGTATCATCTTATTTCGCCTCTCATTTGGGGATATCTCGGGATTCTTTGAGTTCCCCCGTATATGTTTCTACTCCTGTGGGAGATTCTCTTGTTGTGGACCGCATATATCGGTCGTGTTTGATTTCTATCAGTGGTTTTGAGACCAGGGCTGATTTATTATTACTCAATATGGTAGATTTCGATGTTATTTTGGGCATGGACTAGTTGTCTCCCCACTATGCTATTCTTGATTGTCACGCCAAGACCGTGATGCTGGCTATGCAAGGATTACCGAGGTTAGAGTGGAGGGGTTCACTAGAGTATACTCCTTGTCGAGTCATTTCTTTTCTTTAGGCTCAGCGGATGGTTGCAAAGGGGTGTGATGCTTATTTGGCCTATGTGAGAGAGGTTAGTGCCGACACCCCTATAGTTGATTCAGTCCCAGTTGTGAGGGATTATCCCGATGTTTTTCCAGCTGACCTTCCGGGTATGCCGCCCGACAGAGACATTGACTTTAGCATTGATTTATTGCCTGGCACTCAACCTATTTCCATTCCTCCCTACTGCATGGCTCCTCTTGAGTTGAAGGAGTTGAAGGAACAATTGCAGGAATTGCTTGATAAGGGGTTCATCAGGCCCAGTGTATCGCCTTGGGGTGCTCCGGTGTTGTTTGTGAAAAAGAAGGATGGATCGATGCGTATGTGCATTGACTACAGGCAGTTGAATAAGGTTACAGTGAAGAATAGGTACCCGTTACCTCGCATTGATGATTTGTTTGACCAGCTGCAGGGTGCCAAGGTATTCTCCAAGATTTACCTTCGTTCGGGCTATCATCAGTTAAAGCTTCGGGAGTCAGATATCCCGAAGACTGCTTTCAGGACTAGATATGGTCACTACGAGTTCCTTGTTATGTCATTCGGGCTGACCAATGCCCCAGCAGCCTTCATGCACCTGATGCACATCGTATTTCGGCCTCATCTTAATACTTTCGTCATTGTATTCACTAACGACATTCTGGTATATTCTCGGTCCCAGGATGACCAAGAGCAGCACTTGAGGACCGTGCTTCAGACCTTGAGAGAGAAGAAGTTATATGCCAAATTCTCTAAGTGTGAATTTTGGCTTGATTCTGTGGCATTCTTAGGCTATATAGTATCTTCGGATGGGATCAAGGTAGATCCGTAGAAGGTGGAGGCAGTGCAGAGTTGGCCTAAACTGTCTTCAGCTACCGAGATCCACAGTTTCCTCGGTTTGGATGGTTATTATCGCCGTTTCGTGGAGGGATATTCATCCATTTCAGCACCCATGACTAGATTGACCCGGAAGGGTGCACCTTTTATATGGACTGAGGAGTGTGAGGAGAGATTTTAGAAGCTCAAAACAGCCCTGACTACAGCTCCAGTGTTAGTCCTACCTACCGGTTCGGGGTCCTATACAGTCTATTGTGATGCTTCGAGGATTGGTTTGGGAGCGGTGTTGATGCAGGACGGTAGGGTGATTGCCTACGCGTCCAGACAGTTGAAGGTACATGAGAAAAATTAGCCGGTTCATGATCTTGAGTTGGCAGCGATTATTCACGCCCTGAAGATATGACGTTATTATATATGCGGTGTTCTCTGTGAGATATATACGGATCACCGGAGTTTGCAGCACATATTCAGGCAGAAGGATCTCAATTTGCGTCAGCGCAGGTGGTTGGAGCTACTCAAGGATTATGACATCACCATATTATACCATCCGGGGAAGGCCAGTGTGGTGGACGATGCCCTGAGTCGCCGGGCGGAGAGTTTGGGTAGTTTGGCATATCTTCATGCAGCTGAGAGGCCCTTAGCTTTGGATGTTCAGTCCTTAGCCAACCAATTCGTGAGGTTGGACCTTTCTGAGCCTCACCGGGTTTTCGCTTGTGTTGTTGCTCGATCTTCTCTTTATGACCGCATTCGAGAGTGCCAGTATGATGATCCCGACCTTCGAGCTCTTCAGGACAGAGTTCAGCAGGATGGTGTTAGAGATATGACCATAGATGATGGTGGTGTGTTGGGACTGCAGGGCCGTATTTGTGTGCCTGACGTAGATGGACTGCGGAGGTTGATCCTTGAGGAGGCCCATAGCTCGCGGTACTCCATTCATCCCGGCAGCGCAAAGATGTACCAAGATCTGATACAACACTACTTGTGGCGGAGGATGAAAAAGGATATAGTGGAGTTCGTAGCCAGATGCCTCAATTGTCAGCAGGTCAAGTGTGAGCATCAGAGACCGGGAGGATTACTTCAGCAGATGAGGCTTCCAGAGTGGAAGTGGGAGCGGATTACCATGGATTTTGTGGTCGGACTTCCTCGGACTCTGAGGAAGTATGATGCTATTTGGGTGATTGTGGATCGGCTGACCAAGTCAGCTCATTTCATTCCGGTATTGACTACATATTCTTCAGAGAGATTGGCTCAGATCTACATGAGGGAGATGGTCCGGTTGCATGGTGTTCCGGTATCTATTATTTCAGACCGAGGTCCTCAGTTCACCTCGCACTTTTGGAGAGCCTTACATAGTGAGTTGGGTACTCAGATTGATCTCAGTACAGCATTTCACCCACAGACAGAGGGACAGTCCGAGCGCACGATTCAGATTCTTGAGGATATGCTCCGTGCTTGTGTGATGGATTTTGAAGGATCATGAGATCAGTACTTGACGCTTGCAGAGTTTGCTTATAATAACAGCTATCAGTCCAGCATTCAGATGGCGCCGTTTGAGGCTTTATATGGTAGACAGTGTCGGTCTCCAATGGGATGGTTTGAGTCGGGCGAGGCCCGATTGTTGGATACAGATTTGGTCCAGGATGCCTTGGACAAGGTGAAGGTGATTCAGGATAGACTACGCACAGCTCAGTCTAGGCAGAAGAGTTATGCAGACCGGAGAGTTCGTGATTTATCTTTCATGGCTGGTGCGAGTGTTGCTTCGGGTATCGCCTATGAAGGGCGTCATGAGATTTGGGAAGAAAGGTAAGCTGTGTCCGAGGTTCATTGGCCCTTTTGAGGTGTTACAGCCGGTTGGGGAGGTTGCTTATGAGTTGGCCTTGCCTCCCAATCTAGCAAGTGTTCATCCGGTATTCCACGTTTCCATGCTCCGGAAGTATCACGGTGATCCGACGCATGTTTTGGATTTTAGCTCAGTTCAGTTGGACAAGGATATATCCTATGTTGAGGAGCCTGTGGCCATTCTAGACAGGCAGGTCAGAAAGCTCAGGTCGAAGAATATTGCTTCAGTCAAGGTACAGTGGAGGGGTGATCCGGTCGAGGAGGCGACTTGGGAGACCGAGCAGGACATACGGAGTCAGTACCCTCACCTATTCACAGCTTCAGGTATGTTTCTATGCTCGTTCGAGGACGAACGATTTTTCTTAAGAGGGGGAGAATGTAACGACCCGGTCGGTCGTCTTGAGATTTAGCGCCCCGATCCCCTAATAACTGCTTCTCCCATGCCTTATTATGTTAATGGAACTTGTCAGAGTGTTGAGCGGTGGAATTCGGAGTGATTTTGGTCATATAGTCCTTTAAGGTGAATTTCAGCTTTAGAAATTGGGTCATAGCTAGAGATGTGTGAAGACGGATCCGAAATGGAAGTCCATTGACTCCGTTAGCTCCGTTGAGCGATTTCGGGGTTAGGAGCATGTTTGGAATATGTTTTCGAGGTCGGATGTAGATTTAAGCTTGAATTGGCGAAAGTTAGAATTCCGGCGATTTCGACCGATAGGAGAGATTTTGATATCAGACTCGGAATGGAATTCTGAAAGCGACAGTAGGTCTGGAATGTCATCTATGACCTGTGTGCAAAATTTGATGTCATTCGGATCAGTTTAGATGTGTTTCGGCGTCGAATGTGAATTCTTCAAAATTCTTAATTTCTTAGGCTTGAATCTATGCATATTTGAGTATTTTGATGTTACGGAACGTGTTTTTAAGGCTCGACCAAGTTTGAATAAGGTATTTGGGTTAGTTTGTAGGTTTGGTTTAGGTCCCGGGGCCCTCGGATGATTTTCGGATGCTCAACGGAGTGGTTTTGGAATTGATAAAACACCAGAAATTTTTGTTGCTGGTTTCCTTCTATGCGTTCGTGTAGAGGTCACCGCGTTCGCATAGAATAGTTTTTGGGCTTCAGTCTTTTCTTCTTCGCGTCTGCGGTCAACTAGACGCGAACGCATAGGTTGGTCAGGCAGCTCTTCGTGAACGCATTGAGGGGGGTCCCTGGGGTCAGGGGCAGTTACTCATCGCGTTCGCAGGTAGGGGACCGCGTTCGCGTAGTGTCCGTGGGCTTGTTCTCCGCGTTCGCATGGCTTGTGTCGCGTTCGCGAAGGCCAATTCTGGGCCCAGTAATTTTACTCTTCGCGTTCGCAGTGGCTCATCCGCGAACGCATAGAACAAATACCTGGGCAGACAATTAAATATCCAATTCGAAGGTTTAAGCCTATTTTCACCATTTTTTAATTGTGGAAGCTCGGGAGAGGCGATCTTTAAGGGACTTTTCACCTGGGTATTCTTGGTAAGTGATTTCTAACCATCCTAGGTTAATTTCCATGATTCTAATCCTAAATTCCACCCTTAATTTCGAGAATTTTGAGTAGAAACTTGGGAAAAAATGAAGAAACTTCTTAGACCAAATTTTGGGTTTTTAATTGAGTATTTGACCTCCGATTTGAGAGATTCTTATATGGTTAGACTCGTGGGGGAATGAGGGTTAGGTAAACGTAAATTTTACCTGATTCCGAGACGTGGGCCAGAGGGGCATTTTGGTCAAAATTCCTAATTTCGCGTATTAGCTTCGAATTAATCAGTTACTTTGATTTCTTGAAATGATATTTACAATATGCACTCGAATTGAATAGATTTGGCCCATTCGGAGTTTGATACTTGTGGAAAGAGAGTGATTAGCGGTTGATTTGCACAGTTGAGGTAAGTGGCTTGCCTAACTCTGTGTTGGGGAATTTCCCTTAGGCATTTTTACTAGTTTTTGCTATAAAAACCCCGTGTACGTGAGGTGACGAGCGCGTGCACGGGATATTTTCACTGAAGTTCCTTATTTCTTTCTACATAATGCTTCCTTTTCAACTCTATTATTACTGTTACTGTTATCATTTAAATTGCATAATAACTTAAGATTTATCATGGTAAATTGATTTCTAACTGATTTTCCAATCGTTACTATTCTTTGAAACTGATTTAATGATTTTTCTTCGAGATTTCCAACTGGTTTTTCCTCAAACCCTTAAACTACGTTATTTTGGAGATTTACTTTATATTACGTGTAAATACAGGGATTGCGGGCATATACCTGAGCCTTTCCCTCATTCCGCATTGCATACAGGGACTGCGGGCATTGACCTGAGCCTTTCCCTAATTCTGCATTGCATACAGGGATTGCGGGCATAGACTTGAGCCTTTCCCTCATTCTGCATTGCATACAGGGATTGCAGGCATAGACCTGAGCCTTTCCCTCTTTCTGCATTGCATACAAGGATTGCGGGCATAGACCTGAGCCTTTTCCTCATACTACATTGCATACATAGGGATTGAGGGCAGAGACCTGAGCCTTTCCCTCATTCTGCATTGCATACAGGGATTGCAGGCATAGACCTGAGCCTTTTCCTCATACTACATTGCATACATAGGGATTGAGGGCAGAGACCTGAGCCTTTCCCTCATATTGCATTGCATTGTACCTTTACTTTATTAAAGAGCTTTATATATATATATATATTGCGTTGATCCGAGCATTTGATTATACCGTTTCTTGCTAGCCTTTACTCATAATTCCTGTCGATTATCACCTACTTTACTTACTTGTTCTCTATATCTGTTACTTTGCAAACCTCAGTAGGGCCTCTACCTGACCTCGTCACTACTTGACTGGGGTTAGGCTTGGCACTTACTAGATACCGAATGTGGAGTACTCACGCCCTTCTGCGCATGTCTTCCCCATGTGCAGATCCAGGTCCTAGTACGCGGTATCTCAGCTAGCCAGCAGCAGCAGTATCAGGAGACTCGAGGTATAATCTGCAGCGTCCGCAGATCTCGGAGTCCCCTTCCTATCTTGAAGTTGTAGTACTTGTAGATGAAATTATACGGTCTTTTCTATCCAGTTATATATATTGAGCAGTAGAGTTGCTTGTGATGTATTGTGATATTCTGGGTTCTGGGTAAAGTAATTGTTAATGCCGAGCGGCGTCGACTTTACTATGATTTATTTCACTTACTGTTATTTTACCTGTTTTATCTAAATTTCACTTAAGGTATAGGCTTACTTAGTCGTCTAGACTAGGTGCCGTCCCGAGACCCAGTCGGAGTGAGAATTGGGTCGTGACAGACGAGGTGGTAAAAATAAAATTGAGAAAGAAAAGGGGAGAGAGGGAGGCAAGAGAAATGTGAGGGGGACAGGGGAAAAATTTACTCCATTGGCCATCTGTGGCACTGAACCAGTGGTAGTAGGAAAAGGAGCCAAGGACTTAGGGAGAAGTGACTCAGGCAAAGCTCTTGAGGGGTTAGAAAAACTTGGAAAAGCTACAGATGAACCTGGTTCATCTATTGAGGAAACCTTAGCAGATCTTATGAGGAAGTTAGGAGAGAGTTATAAACAAAAGAAGAAAAAGGACTCCCAAGGCTAAGAAGGCTGAAACTGCTGGAGCAAGTAAGAAGAAAAAAGCCACTCCCTCTGTTGATTCTGAAACCCCTCTTCCAAGAGGAAGAACTACAAGAAGTGAAATTAGGCAGAGTGAGGAGGAGCTACAAAAGGCTTTGAAGGAGAGTAAGAGAAAGATAGCTGAGAAGAGTAAGGAGAAAGTTGCTGAGCCTGTAGAGGCTGTTGAGATTGAGGAGATGGACCTGGTCTATCAAGAGGAACAAATGGCAGAAGCAGAGGTTCGGACCCCCAAACCAAAGAAATCCAAGTCTTCTTCCAAGAAGTCTGCATCTGTGTCGGTTGCACCCTCAACTATTGCCAAGAGAACCAGGTCTACAGTAAAATCAAAGAAAGTTCAGATTGATGAAGATGAGGATTGGAGTGTTGAAGAAGAAGAGGATTCTGCTGGAGAGAAAGACAATTTGGCAAAGTTTGGGAAGCGCATTATTTTGAAGGGGAGATTGCTGAAAGATTTGGAAGAATCTGGCATGGTCGATTTGATGGATAAGCTGGAAGTGCATGGCTAGAAGGACATGGTCCTTCAATTGGATGAAAGGCTGGCCAGAAGTGAGATAGTCGAGTTCATGGCCAATGCAGTAATCAATGATGGCAGAGTCTTCAGTCAGGTAAAGGAGACCAAGATTTCTTTTGATGCCATAGAACTGGGAGAAGTGCTTGGGATTCCATCTGAAGGCTATGACGATTACACCAGGCAGAAGTGGCCCATCTTTGATGGTCTTCCTACTGCTCTACAAAATTACCAGGAGGTTTTGTGACAATGCTAAAGAGGTTGAACCAAGGGCAGTCTACAAGAGTGAGATGAAGCCCCCTCACAAGGTGGTGTTTGAATTCATTAACAAGTGTGTTCTTCCAAGGCAGGAGAGAAGGCACATAGCGAATTACATGGACTTAGCTCTCATGGAGTGCTTGGACAGTGGAAAGCAAATCAACTGGCCTTACTTCATCATTCAGCTGCTGGACAGGGTGGTAAATGGTTCTAAGGCTCATGACATTCCATATGGCTTCATCCTTACTACTGTGCTGGCTCACTACAAGGTGCCTCTAAAGAAGGTAGAGATGGCCACTGTCAAGGACCACTTTGGAAAAAATATTCTTCTGGCCTGTGACTATGTTGTTAATGTTCCTGACAATGAACCTGGTTCATCCAGAAAGACGCATGTGAACAGCAAAGTCAGAGCACTTGTGCAGGAGGGTGGGGCTAAGGATGCAGAAATTCTTAGGCTGAAGAACTGCCTGATAGAGGTTGAATCTAAGAGGGGTGCTCTCAGAACTGAGCTTTCCAAAGAAAAGGAGAAGAATGAGGGAATTCTCAAGGATATGCTATCTCTTCTCCAAGCCAAAAACCCAGCCTCCACCCTTTCCAGCCATAATAGTCCAGCCTGTCTTTAAACCTAGTGACCTAGATTAGGGATTTTTTTGTTTTTTGCTCATGATGGTAACTATTTTATTTCTTTGTGTGGATTGTGGTTGAACAATGCTTCTATCAATGATTTTTTTTATTTTTGCTCTTACTCTTGTTTCATTTTCTTTGATAGTTTGCATTCTTGGTTTACTATTGATGATTAATCAATGATTGCACTTGCAGTTTCCCCAGTGGCCATGAGTAATTATTATATATCTGGGATTTCTAACATTTTGCAACTAGATGATGCCAAAAGGGGGAAGATGTGATATTGAACATGTGATATTTATAACCTAATGAACCTGGTTCTTTATGATAAATGCTTAATACTCTAAAAAGTGTCAATGTTGGATTAAAGTGGTTACAGGCCTAAGCACAGAGTTTGTCATCATCAAAAAGAGGGAATTTGTTGGCCCAAGAAGCTGAATGGTTTTGAAGATTGACAAAGGAACTCAATGTTGAACCAGGTCAATCACTGGAGACATACACACATGTATAGTTAAAGGCACGTGAGGTGCACATGCAAGAGATAAACGAAATCTGTGATTTAAAAAGATATCTCCTGATCGAAAAGGTTGCAAAGTGATAAGGAGAAGGACTCCATTTTCAGTAAGAACAAAATCAAGATAAGGAAGGATTTAGAGAGTTAAGTTTAACTAGAAATCTTCTACCAAGGAAGAGTAGCATCAGAATTCTAGTAAATCTCTTGTTTACTAATCCTATATATTTCGTTGTGTTCTTATTGTACATGTACGCACAAAAGCATAAGCTAAGTAAGAATTGAGAGCAAAATTAGCAAGGCAATTTTGCAAGTAGTTCGTGTGAGAGTTAAGTGTGCGACTCTGAAGCTACTTGAACCAGCTAGAAGAAACAATTCCATCTGTTGTCTTTTAGTCTAGTTTACTTGTAGTAGGTGATTACAACTTGAACCTTTTCAGCTTAATCTAGAAGCATTTGTAATAGGTGGTGCGTGTTCAAGTTATATCTAACTTGAAGTTTGTCGCAAATAGCTAGAGGCTAGTTTACCACAAAGGGATTAGAGGTAATCCTTAGGTTTACAAAAGAGTTTTTGTAAATGTTGTTTGTCTCATTGATTTAGTGAAGAGTTTGGGAAAATCCTACTGGGAAGTAGGTCGTGGTTTTTTCACCTTTTGAGCCAAGTGTTTTTCACGTAAAACTCTATGTGTTCTTTAATTTCTGTATTTATTATTCCGCAAACTGTGTGAGTTGGAACGCATAGAAGAACCTGTTCCCTCTATAACTAGTGCACGCGAAAATTGGACACCACACAAATCACCCCCTACTTGTGTGGTATTGACGTTTAGAACATCAGTAGTTAAAGGGTATTGCCACTAGGAAGACAGTCAAAACTACACTTCAGAAGCAACATTACGAGCACAAGGGTGTGGAGGTAAGTAACTACAGATAGCTATAGGCGAGGAAGGACATCAAATTTCTGTCGAGTATATGATGTAATAGCTCGCAGCTTTACAAGAGTCAGAGGGTCCTCCCTAAGTACTACAATGAAAGGCTAGCTGAGGAAGTAAAGAAGAAGGCTTCAACCTAAGAATAGTGACTTGGAGAAGAAGTGGTCATGTAAAAACAATCTCACAACAACATTGTATGCACTCCCTAAGAAAGTGGCACTTACCGTGGCTAATGAACTGGAAGTAAAAGAAAAAGTAGGATTCGAGATCATGTGTGTCACGACCCAATTTCGGAGTCGTGATGGCGCATGTCGTGGAACCAGGCCAGCCACCTAACTATAATAATTCTAGGTTCGATTATGGGAGAAAATGCTCAGTTTTAATAAATCCAAATCAATAATAGTGGAAAGTTCATAATTTGGAAACAATATAAGGACGGAAAACAAAATTCAAATACTACAGCCTCGGATCCGGTGTCACGTAGTCATGAGATACTAGTACATAACCAAGACCCAAAAGAAGGGGAAATTATCAACATAGTCTAAAAGTAATACGTCAGGTAGAATAAGAGAAGAGATGACGAGATCACGGTCGCCAGCTGTTACCTCGTCAACTCCGATGAAAATGTATGCGACTCGTTGTCCAGAGCTGAATCTCGGTGTACCTTGATCTGCACACAAGGTGTAGGGGGTAACGTGTGTACACCAACTCAGTAGTAACGAAACCAAACTACGGGCTGAGAGGTAGTGACGGACTAAACCTCTGATAGTTGTGAACAATAGTATATAACTTGGACATGACAGTAATATATCAGAAAATAAACAAGATGCATCCAACATTATCTGTATCCCTTCATACCTGCATGAATTCATATAGAATCAAGAATGACGTGTAATCAGTAATCAAACTCTCATAAGGTGGTCCACTCAGTACTAGAATCTGGCCCAGGGAAAAGTCCATCCCGGATATTACTTAACACGGGTGACACAGTCACCTAGTACTGAGGAAAAAGGCCAATCCAGCCCCATGGAGAAGATCCATCTCCGGAACATAAACCCCACGGAGAAGATCCATCTCCGGAACATAGACACCAGGAGAAGATCCATCTCCGGAACATAAACACCACTGAGAAGATCCATCTCCGGAACATATCATTTGGACAAGATCCATGTCCAGGGAACATCCATCCCTAAATATTTGTGCGCTCACTGGGGGTGTAAAGACTCTGGAGGGGCTCCTATAAGCCCAATAGCTATATCAAACCGACGAAGGTATGATTCAAGGATCGCTGCAGTGTCCAATCCGATCTCATAACTGTCTCAAAAATCTGGCTCTAGGCCTCACTCAGTCAATACTTTCAAGTCTCACTCACAATGCTCTCAAATATGTATAATTCAGCCCAAACAATAAAAATGAAATATAATTAACAAATGCTGAGAATGAGGCATTAAGATGTATGCTACAACAGGACTGAGCGCATGGTAGTAAATAACTACAGATAGAGACAGCAACAATTAACTATTTCAGTCTAAACACATTGGCATGAAGCCTTAGCAATTACACTTATCATGCTTTCTAATATGTTCAAGGAAAGCTCTACCTTCACAATACTAATATCACTATGAAACAACCCTTAGGCAGTGCCATGGGGTGAGCCAGGTGTGATGACCCAAATGGTCATCCTAAGTAATTTTAACTATATCTGTGTTCTGAGGCTCTGAAA
The DNA here is from genome assembly GCA_005239495.1 of Nicotiana undulata. NCBI lineage: Eukaryota > Viridiplantae > Streptophyta > Magnoliopsida > Solanales > Solanaceae > Nicotiana > Nicotiana undulata. The sequence continues at coordinate 3,524 of ML251183.1, read as the reverse complement.
GCCTCCGTTGATCTCACCTCGATATGCGTGTTCAGCCCGGGCGTGTCGCCGGGAAGTCTTTATATTGAAAATTGGATAAAAAAATGGAATTTTTGATAATTAAATGAATAAAGTTGACTTTGGCCAGCATTTTTGGTAAACAGACCCGGACCCATGTTGTGACGGTCCCGCAGGGTCCGTAGGAAAATATGGGACTTGGGCGTATGCCCGGAATCGAATTCTGAGGTCCCAAGCCCGAGAAATGAATTTTTTTAAAGAAAACTGTTTCTGAGAATAATAAAGGATTTTGAAAATGAGTAATTATGTGAAAACCGTGCTACCAGGCTCGTATTACGGTTCCAGAGCCCGGAACAGGTTTATTATATGTTATTTGTCCTATCTGTGAAACTTGGTGTAAAACGAACTTGATTTGATTGGTTTCGGACCCAAATGAGGAAAATTGGAGTTAATGAAGCTTTGAGGTTTGTAAAGAATTTGAAATTTGGCTTGAAAGGTGATTTTATATTTCCGAGGTCCGAATGAAATTCTGAGACCGGGAATAGTTCCGTAGTGTCATGTATAACTTATCTGCAAAATTTGAAGTCATTCCGAGCAGTTTGGGCCGGTTCGGCGCATGGAAGTGAATTCTAGAATTTCAAAGTTCTTAAGTTTGATTAATGTTGTTTTGGGGTTCGATTTCGAGTTTCGTTGTTGTTTTTCATGTTTCGGAAGTTCGAGCGAGTCCGTATCATGAATACAGACTTGCCGGTGCTTTTGGACGGGGTCCCGAGGGGCTCGGGGGTGTTTTAGACCCCCGGGAGCTAAGTTGGAAAAAACAAAACCAGAAAATCTGCTATCTGGTTTCCTTCTCTGCGATCGCAGAAGGTGGGTTGCGATCGCGGAGAAAGATTTTGCTAGGCTAGTGTTTGTTCACTGCGATCGCAGCCTCCTCTCCGCGATCGCAGAGGTCTGGGTTCCACACCTTCACGATCACAGCCCGTTTCTTGCGATCGCATTGAGTCGCGTCTGGGCCGGGTGAGTTTGTTCTTCGCGATCGTAGGACCCCTGCCGCGATCGCAGAGGTCTTGCCAGTCGTTCTTCGCGATCGCAGGACCACTGCCGCGATCGCAGAGGTCTGGCCACTTGGCCTTCGCGATCGCAGGCCCCTTGTCGCGATCGCAGTGAAGGAATCACTAGGCAGTGTTATAAAATACGGGACTTAGCCTTGTTCCCTCATTTTCATCTTCCTGTTCAAGATTTTTGAGAGCTTTTCACGGGACCTTCCACCACTGTTATTGAGGTAAGTAAATTTCATAGTTTTACTAGTTTCAAACACTAATTCCTAGTTAAATTCATTACTAAATAATCTAAATATCATATAATTAGGTAGTAATTTTAGGGTTCTTGAGGATTTTTGGGATTTTCCATGTTAGGCCATGAATTCTTGTATAAATTACATAACCTCGATCCTTAGACTCCGGGTAGTTAATTCCTTCATGAATTTTCGAAAATCCGAACGTGTGGGCCCGAGGTCGAATTTTAGTATTCTTGGAAGAATAGCAGAAAATGTTTAATTTGTCTTGGGAATTGGTTATTGAGTACTTATTGATGTTAATAAATCCATTATGTCTAGATATTCCCGATTCCGAGTTGGATTCGAGAGGAAAGGTTGTGATTGAGGCTTGACTTGCAATTTTTGGAGCCGAGGTAAGTGTTTGGCTTAACCTCAGCTTGAGGGATTAGGTATAAAGTCTTACTTGCTATGTGTAACTCATGTCCAACGTATAGACGTGGTGACGAGTGCCTATGCGTTGCGGTCAAGCTTGCTCGTGAGTCATTTGTGATGAAACTTACTATGTTCTTAATATTCTCTGCCCCGTGAGTAATTGGTGAATTAAAAAGTGATACCTTGATGTTATTTCATGCCGTGGAGAGTTATTGAGTGATTTATTTAAGTTGAGGTTTACATTGTTGAATTTGTAATTTCTGATGCGAGGTTGGTTATAGCTGAGACCCTTGTCGGGCATTGTTGAGTTAGTAATCGATGTTTGCTCCTTGATGGACAATAGAATTGTATTGAATGTTTCCATGCACTTGAGAATTTGTAATGTTGACTTTCATGTTATTGTTGCTTTGTTTAATTATTTGTCGCACGAGGGGACATGTCGTGCTGACTGTTTGTTACTTACATGCACATGTGGACATTCCGTGCTGAGTGTTATTATATATGCACGAGGGGACATTCCGTGCCGAGTGTTATTATAGATGCACGAGGGGACATTCCGTGCCGAGTGATTGTGAGGTTATGCACGAGGGGACATTCCGTGCCGAGTGTTATTATATATGCACGAGGGGACATTCTGTGCCGAGTGATTGTGAGGTTATGCACGAGGGGACATGCCATGCCTTTTGCTGTTCATTATCTGTTGAGAAGTTAAGTTCCTGCCTTTATTTCTTTCACATATTGGTTACTGCCTTGTTCTACCGTGCTAGCAATTGTTGCCCCTTCTACCCCAGCATGTCCTCCCCGTATCTGTCTTACTTGTTTATTTCTGTTGCCATTTTTCCTGTTATTATATAAAACTGTACAGGTACATATGTTGTTGTTGGTCCTAGCCTCGTCACTACTTCGCCGAGGTTAGGCTTGACACTTACTCAGTACATGGGGTCGGTTGTGCAGACTACGCAGACTACGCAGCCGGACCCGGTAATCACTGACGGTCGGAGCATCTCATCAGTTCACACAGGAGACATCGAGGTAGACCTGCAGACGTTCGTGGGCCTTGACGTCACCTTCTACTATTCACTTTCAGCTCTATCTTACTTTGTATTCCAAAGACAGTCCTATGTACTTATTTTCAGACCTTTTGTTGTAGTAATCTCTTAGACAGTTCATGAGTATGTGACACCAGTTCTGGGATTTGTATATGGGTTTTATTTTCAAAAGTGCTATGTTGTATTTTGGTTATTTTGTTAAATTTCATTGTGGGCCATCGATGCCTTAGTCATCTTGTTCGTTTTAGTTGCTATTGAGATTTATTTAGTTCAAACGTTGGCTTGTCTAGCGGGTTCAATGTTAGACACAGTTATGGCCCGAAGGTGGGATTTCGGGTCGTGACAAGTTGGTATCAGAGCCCTAGGTTGCTTAGGTCTCACAAACCACGGACAAACTTGGTAGAGTCTGAGGGATCGATACGGAGATGTCTGTACTTATCCCCCCGAGCAGCAAAGTTAGGAATAACTTCACATCTTTCATTCTCTATCGTGCCAATTGAATTCTGAATGCTAATTGAGTCTCTATTTTACTCTCTCGCAGATGGCGAGAATGCGTGCTTCCTCATCGACTGACCAGCAGCCTGACCCTCCTATTACAGCTCCTACGAGGGGCCGAGGTCGAGGCCGTGCTAGAGGCCGAGGATGAGCTACAGTAGCAGCTCCAGTAGAGGACCCACAGGTAGACCTTGCCGGTGAGGTTCCTACCTAGATAGTTCCGGTGGGACCAGCTCAGGTCCCGGAGGGGTTCATTGCCACCCCAGTGCTTCAGG
>ML251178.1:641-38237 GCA_005239495.1 Nicotiana undulata | reverse complement strand
TCTAGAAGTCACTTGACTTTCCCTCTCCGATGGACTCCAGTCATCTTCTCCGGTGGATTCTCACTAGAGCTTTGATTCCCTATCATCTCCTGGTCATTCACTCGCCTCTCAATCACTCAGTGACATCCTAGGCTACTCGGATGAACCTGGAGCGGTTCACTCACCTCCCTTTGAGTCTCTTGCCATTTTTTGGCCAACCCCCGGCCGTTTGAGTAAGTTTTCAGTCTCTCCGGCTAAATCAATGTCGTTCATGAGGTTTTCCCTCTTTTCTGGGTTCCACAAAACCCTAATCTTCTGTATTTTTGGGTTTTCTTTAAGATCCATTTCATATTTCACATACCAACTAGTCCGACAATCTATAACATATACTCTGGTAGGAATAAGAATGACCACACCTATTCCAGTGGCAATGTCAACAACGACACCCTTTTACTCATACACAATTCCGTGGGAGTATACCGCTGAAGCAAGGAGGAAAAGTAAAGGCAATTCTGAATAATCCATCGCTGCACAGGGTATAACGAGAACTGGTAGAGTTTACACCCCAGAACATTTAGCCGAGTCTAGAAAGCAGGCCAACAATCGTCCCCCCATCATTGAAACAGGTTAAGACGATCAATGGAGAACAATACAAGCCAAGGAATACTCAATCCTCGACCAGTTTAACAAAACACCAACTCAAATATCCATCCTCTCCCTATTACAGAACTTTGAAACACACAGGAGTGCTTTGCTAAGGGTGCTGAGTGAAGCATACGTGCCAGCCAATATCACCAGTGGGGAAATTGCCAACATGGTAGGCCAGGTACTGGAAAGTCACAAGATCACTTTCCATGAAGATGAGATGCCGCCTGAAGGATTAGGACATAATGGAGCACTACACATCACGGTACAATGTGAGGATCATTTCATCACAAGGATCCTAATTGATGAGGGTTCCAGCCTCAACATCTGTCTGCTGGTCACGCTCAAGAAATTGGGCAAAAGTCTACACGAGATAAAGGAATAAGAGATCAATGTAAAAGCCTTCGATGGTTCGCAGAGATCCACCATGGGAGAAATCACCTTGTGCTTACTGATGGGACCAACTTGGTTCGATGTAGATTTCCAAGTGATAGATGTGCCTGCATCCTACAACTTACTGTTGGGATGACCTTGGATCCACGCTGCTGGGGCCGTGACATCAACCCTACATCAATTTGTGAAGTTCGAATAGAATCACCAAGAGGTAATCATTCATGGAAACGGTAGCAACGATATCTACGGTCGCCAGACCTTTTCGGTCATCATGGAAGGAAGAAGTTGGGTGGAGAAATCTACCACAACGTTGAACGTGTTAACGCCATTGACAAGGAAAAGTGGTGGGGCAGTAAGACCGAAAGCATATTGAACTGGCAAGGGTACAAGCCAGGTAAAGGGCTCGATAAGAATCTCCAAGGAATAACAAAGCCAATAACACTCAAGAAGCACGGTACCACTTTTGGTCTGGGGTACGAGTACACTTGGAAGGAATTCAAGAACTGGTCGCCACCATGGCGCAGCCCCTACTAACCATTGGAGAAGCCAATACCCCACATAGAGCAGATGTTCCAGCCAGTTGACATCACATATGGTACAGACTAGTAGGAAGCTCTAGCGGCAATAAGGGATCTATTTCTTGATGATGAGGATATGGACTGTTGTGTCATTCTCGAGGAGGAGGGGGAGGAAGGACCTTCTATACAAGTCGTGATCAAGGGATCATATCTCAACAATTGGTCCCTCAGGACAACCAAATCCTGTCGAGCCTCGGGGTAGCAAGGCTAACGAAACAAGCATTATTTACAGTTTATTTATTTAAAAAAATTTCTTCCTTTCCGCATTTTTTATTTCTGCAAGAAAGAGCTCCCATGTTCAAACAATTATTTAAATTATCAAAGCATTTCCAGTTTCTTTATAAAACTTATATTTACTTGCTACTGCTTTCCTCCCCATTACTTTATTTACACAACACTACTATTACTTATCTCGATGAACCGACGACTGTGACCTGCAACAAAGCAACGCAACAAACGGATTCCGAGTTAGACGAGGATGATATACCTGAGGATATTATTAAAGAGGTCGAGAACTTTGAGAATAGACCTAATTCTAACTTGGACGAGACTGAGGTCGTCAACCTGGGAAACAAAGAGAACGTCAAAGAAACACGCATCAGCATTCATATGTCGCCGTCAGAAATGGAGGAATATACGGAATTCTTAAGGGAATATGAGGACATATTCGCCTTGTCATATGATGACATGACTGGCCTCAGTACATATATTGTGGAACACAAGCTACCAACCAATCCAACATGCCCACCAGTGAAGCAAAAGCTCAGGAAGTTAAAACCACACATAAACTTGAAAATCAAAGAAGAGGTCACCAAGCAGATCAACGCCTAGGTTCTTCGGGTGGTCGAATATCCTACATGGTTAGCCAACATTGTGCCTGTACCAAATAAATATGGGAAGGTCAGAGTCTGCGTCGACTACCGGGATCTCAACCGGGCCAGTCCGAAAGACGACTTCCCCCTGCCGAACATACACATCTTAATTGACAAATGTGCCAAGCACGAGCTACAGTCCTTTGTAGATTGTTTTGCTGGTTACCATCAGATTTGGATGGACGAGAAAGACGCTGAGAAAATGGCCTTTATTACGTCGTGGGGAGTGTATTGCTACAAGATGATGTCATTCTGTCTGAAGAATGCAGGGGACACTTACATGAGAGCCATGACTACTATATTACATGATATGATTCACAAGGAGATCGAGGTATATGTGGACGACGTCATCATCAAATCAAAGAAAGTTGCTGATCACATGGAAGATTTGAGAAAGTTCTTCAATAGGTTAAGGAAATACAATCTGAAACTTAACCCCGCAAAGTGTGCGTTCGGGGGTTCCTGCTGGCAAGCTGCTTCATTGTCAGTCGTCGAGGAATAGAGCTAGATCCATCAAAGGTCAAAGACATCCAAGAATTTCTGCCACCAAGGAACAAGAAGAATGTTATGAGCTTTCTGGGAAGGCTCAATTATATCAGTTGGTTCATAGCCCAGTCCACTCTCATTTGTGAATCGATTTTCAAAATGCTAAGAAAGGATGCTGCCACCAAATGGACTAAGGATTGTCAAAAGGATTTCGACAGAATCAAAGAGTACCTCTCAACACCACCAGTCTTGGTACCTCCAGAGCCGGACAGACCTCTATTACTCTACCTTGCTGTGTTAGATGGATCTTTCGGTTGCATTCTCGGGCAACAAGATGAAACAGGGAGGAAAGAACAAGCAATTTACTACCTTAGCAACAAGTTTACTCCGTATGAGGCCCGATATTCACTATTAGAATGCACCTGTTGTGCTTTGACTTGGGTCGCACAGAAGCTGAGGCATTATTTTTGTGCCTACACAACGTACCTTATATCAAGGATGGATCCACTAAAGTACATCTTTCAGAAGCCCATGCCCACTGGCAAGCTAGCTAAATGGCAGATCCTGTTAAGTGAGTTCAACGTCATTTACATAACTCAGAAGGCATTCAAGGGACTAGCATTAGCCGATCATCTTGCTGAAAATCCTGTGGACAGAGAATACGAACCATTGAAAACCCCGATGAAGAAGTGTCATTCGTAGGAATGGACATTGCAAAATCCTACGATGGATGGAGGATGTTCTTTGATGAGGCTGCAAACTTCAAAGGTGTGGGTATTGGAGCAGTCTTAATTTCAGAAACCGGTCAGCACTACTCGGTATATGCCAAACTCAGGTTCCCCTTCACAAACAACATGGCTGAATATGAGGCCTGCATCATGGGGCTCAACTTGGCCATCGACATGAATGTTCAGGAATTATTAGTGATTGGTGATTCGGACTTATTGATACACCAAGTCCAAGCAGAATGGGTGACGAAGAATTCAAAATTACTGCCATACCTGTATCGTGTGCAGGAATCGATAAAGAGGTTCACAAAGATTGAATTCCGGCACGTTCCTAGAATCCAGAATGAGTTCGCCGAAGCATTGGCTACCTTGTCATCTATGATCCAGCATCCAGACAAGAACTTCATTGATCCCATCCCAGTGGGGATCCACAATTAGCCGGCTTACTGCACCCATGTTGAAGAGGAAGTAGACAGAAAACCTTGGTTTCATGATATCAAGGAGTACTTGGCAGAGAGAGAGTACCCATAGCTTGAAAACGCTACCCAGAAGCGCACTCTTCTAAGGTTATCAAACAATTTCTTTCACAGCGGAGTAATCCTGTACAGGAGTACTCCTGATCTGGGTTTGCTAAGATGTGTCGAAGCAAAGGAAGCAATGAAGTTGTTGGAGGAAATACATGCTGGTACATGCGGTCCTCATACGAACGGGTTTGTTCTAGCAAAGAAGATACTTCAGGCTGGTTATTTCTGGATGACCATGGAAACATATTGCATCCAGTATGTCCGCAAATGCCACCGATGTCAGATATATGGGGATAAGATAAAGTTACCTCCCAGTGAGCTTAATGCAAAAGGTTCACCCTGGCCGTTCGCCGCTTGGGGCATGGATGTTATTGGACCAGTTGAGCCTGCAACATCCAATGGACACAGGTTCATTCTGGTTGCCATTGGCTATTACACCAAATGGGTGGAAGCAACATCTTACAAAGCAGTTACTAAGGAGGTCGTGGCCGACTTTGTCCGCGACCGCATTGTTTATCGGTTCGGAGTTCCAGAGTCGATCATCACCGACAATGGTTCAACCCTAAACAGTGATTTGATGAAAGCAATGTGTGAAACCTTCAAGATCAAACACAAGAATTCTACAGCATACATACCTCAAATGAATGGAGTCGTTGAGGTTGCCAACAAGAACATCAAGAAGATATTGAGAAAGATGATAGAGAAGCACAAGCAATGGCACTAGAAGCTGTCATTCACCCTACTGGGATACCGCACCACGGTTCGCACATCAACTGGGGCAACTCCTTACATGTTGGTATACAGTACAAAAGTCGTCATTCCTGCTGAAGTTAAAACTCCATCTGTGAGAATCATACAAGAAGCTTAGCTCACCAACGCAGAATGGGTAAGAAGTCGTCATGAGCAATTGGCCCTCATAGAAGGAAAGAGAATGAATGCAGTTTGTCATGGCCAGCTATATCAGAACAGAATGACCAGAGACTTTAACAAGAAAGTCAGGCCAAGACGATTCACACTGAGGCAGCTGGTGTTAAAGAAAATCTTCCCTCATCAAGAAGAAGCCAAAGGGAAATTCTCTCCCAACTGGCAAGGCCCTTACATGGTTCACCGAGTGCTGACAGGAGGAGCACTCATACTTGCAGAAATGGATGGAGAAGTTTGGCCTAAACCAATCAACTCAGATGCAGTCAAGCGTTACTATGTGTAACTCTTTATGTTTTCTCAATGCTTTAAATTGAACTACGCCTGACCTGATTCCCGTTTAAGAGGGGATACGTAGGCAGCCCTATGGGTTCGGTCACATTTGTTTAAAAAAAAAAATTCATTTTCCCCATGAATGGAAACTGGGGCAGAATTTTGAATAGGAACCTCAAAATTCCAAAGCAAGTTCAGTTGGTCGCCGCACAAGCAACAGTCAGAAGCATTCACCTATCAAACTGGGGCAGAATTTTGAGGAGGACCCTAAAAATTCCATAGCAAGAGAGGTTGCAATGTCTCGAATCACGTCATGATCGTCGGTTCATCCAAAAGAAAATTATTATTTTAATTTTATGTTATATCATATTTTTATAAAACCATGCATATTTACTTCTCAAAACTGCTTGTTTAGCAACGCTACCTCCATGGTGCAACAAAGTTATCATTATCCAGCAGATAGGACGAGTCGAGCTATCAGGGATACGAACTAACCCTCCCCTTTACAGAACTCAAGATTTTCCTTTGGATGCAGGCACAAATACGACAAAACCCAAAAACTCCTATAATCCCCGCAAGATGCATACTTCTCAAGGATACGCTCTCGAACTCGTCGCACATGCCGACGCTTACTATTATCGCAAACAACTCTTCATTCACAACAATCATATCGCCAGAATTTATCACCAGCTAAGAACTCTTACTGTCATTTTATTTTCTCGCATTGCATAAGGCTACTATTCTACCTTTCGAGGTTAAGATCTACCTCCATCTGCATTCGTATCTCTACATAAGGCTATCATTCAGCCTTCCGAGGTTAAGCTCTACCTCCCGTGCATTTTCTTGCATTGCATAAGGCTACTATTCTGCCTTCCGAGGTTAAGCTCTACCTCCATCCGCATTCACATCTCTGCATAAGGCTATCATTCTGTCTTCCGAGGTTAAGCTCTACCTCCCCTGCATTTTCTTGCATTGCATAAGACTACAATTCTGCCTTCCGAGACTAAGCACTGTCTCCCTGCATTTTCTTTCATTGCATAAGGCAACTATTCTGCCTTTCGAGGTTAAGCTCAACCTCCCCTGAATTTTCCTACATTGCATAAGGCTACCATTCTGCGTTCCGAGACTAAGCACTATCTCCCTGCATTTTCTTGCATTGCATAAGGCTAGCATTCTGCTTTCCGAGGTTAAGCTCTACCTCCCCTGCATTCGCATCTTTGCATAAGGCTACTGTTCTGCCTTCCGAGACTAAGCACTGTCTCCCTGCATTTTCTCGCATTGCATAAGGCTACCATTCCACCTTTCGAGGTTCTACGCTACCACTCTCCGCATTTTACTTCATTACGCAAAGCTCCTATCTACCTTTTCAAAAGCAATCACCTTTCGTTACGTTATTTATTTACGCTTTATTTCGAGCTAAGCTCTGCCCCCCCTTTTCCTTTTGCAAATTGCAAGACTAAGCTCTGTCTTGTCGGCATCATACTACTGCATTCTTCATGGGCTGAAATATCGCGAACTTGTCCAAAGGCGTCATCGTTCAGAGGCACCATCTCTATGGCCCGAGAAAATCATTTCATGGCCCGAGGATCTCTTTATTTCAATCTGCACATCATTATTCAAAGGCATCATGGTTCAGAGGAACCATCCTCATGGCCCGAGAACATCATTTCATAGCCTACGAATCCCGCACTAAGCGGTTCATGGCCCAAGACATCATGGTCTAAGGACATCATCCTAAAATGTCCGAAGACAACATTCATAGTCCAACGGGAACTTGCATCATGTTTATATTATGCAGAATATATGCTTGTTATGTATTTGCAGGTAATCCGTCCGAAACAGCCAACCAGGTAGGAGAGAACCGCTCCAGTTCTCCGATACAACCCCGTAAGACCTTCCAACTTTACCTTACCTCGCACCTTGCGTTCGTTCTTGTGAAACATCACCAATATATTTCGTCGATGATTCCTGAACTACATACGGCCTGATTTCCTGTAAGACTAGGGATATGCAGGAAACTCAGAAATCAGGGTGCGACCTGAATCGCTTCAAACCGTTTCGCTCGGTCAAAATTGGCCATTATATCCTTACCCGACAACTCTTTCATCCTTCCCGGGTAAAGAGGGGCAGTTGTTGATACCCAAATTTTCCTTAAATTATTTTTCAAACTTGCATATAAGCTCTCAAAATTATTCTGTATAATAATGGGTATTTTTCCCATATTATTCCATATTTTTTGTCAAATTATTTTTATTGTTTATTTAATATTTCATATTTTTTAATTATCCATAAATTGTATTATAAATAATCTCAAATTGTTTCCCAGCTCGGTATATCACGTTTAATCATTTTTGTCCATGAAGATTCAATTATTTCACAAGTTAGCCAATCGGGCATGATTTAATTTTAATTACAGTAATTTTTTAATTATAGCCCAATTGTATACTTTATGATATTTTTGATTCAAAAAGTATTCATTTTTATTATTTAATTACTGTAATTTCATCTATTTAAACTCAATTTCATTTTTTGTACAATTATTGGTGGTTTATTTAATTCTTTATCTATTTTGGAGTATTTAATATCTAGCCACTTGTATTTTAAAATCTAGCCTAATTAATACCCAACCCAAATCCTAAACCAACCGGCCCAACCCTTCAGATCATCTGAGCCGTTGATCAAATTAGATCAACGGCCCAGGTTCAATCTTCCTAAAATATCTCTGACCTACCCCCCTTCCCCGTCTCATTTCTCTTCGAGACGCTTCCTCTCTCATCTCTCTTTGTCTCTCTCTATCTCTACAACTCTCTAGAAGTCACTTGACTTTCCCTCTCCGATGGACTCCAGTTATCTTCTCCGGTGGATTCTCACCGGAACTTTGATTCCCTATCATATCTTGGTCATCCACTCGCCTCTCAACCACTCAGTGACATCCTAGGCTCCTCAGATGAACTTGGAGCGGTTCACTCACCTCCCTTTGGGTCTCTTGCCATTTTCCGGCCAACCCCCGGCCGTTTGAGTAAGTTTGCAGTCTCTCCGGCTAAATCTCTGTCGTTCATGAGGTTTGCCCTCTTTTCTGGGTACCACGAAACCCTAATCTTCTGTATTTTTGGGTTTTCTTTAAGATCCGTTTCATATTTACAGTATTATGAAGTTTCTTCAAAAAAATTTCCGGAAATATTTTGTTTTTAACAATTTCAAAATAAGGGTTTCTCTACCCTGTTCTCAAACAGCTTTCCTCTTTGATTTTTAGCCACTTATGCTATGTTTAAGTGATTGTCTCATGATTTCGTGTTATTTAAACTACTATTGGTGAAACCCTAAGTATTCTGGGTTGTTCCTTACTAGTTGACTATGCATTTATGTGTTCTGTGCAACTCCTGCTTTGATTCATTGTTATAACCTCTAGTTCCTCCTGTTCTACGAGCCTCTCTTTGTGTTAATGAGTAACTACTACTTAAATGTTTGAAAACTCCAACCTTTACCCTACTCGTTGTTTACCTATTGATTTTATGCTGATTTTTGTGTAAAATCCCCAAGCCTGTGATGCTTTCTATGAATAAATGATCTTGTATACTCCCTCTGTAATTCTGTACCAATTTTTGAATTCTTTCCATATTTATATGTTACTTTCCTTAATTATCGTGGATTCCCTGTGATTGTAACTGAGTCCGAGATTCTTTCAATTGATTTTCAAAACTGATACCCTATTTTACTTTATAAATGTAATATTATTTCAACTTTCCTTAATTATATGCTATGCACTTGGCTTTATTTATGTACTATGTGACTTCCTTGTCCCTAATTAAGCAAAGTCAGCCTTATAAGCTGATTTCTTTTCCTTATTTACCTTGACTATACCATTTGAAACTAAACTCCTTAATTAAAGGGGTCCAGTGGTCTTAATTAGTATTTATTGATTGTATTTCAATAATTTGCCTATGTGCCACTCGTTTTCAAAAAACTATATAAAGAGAATTTCTTCTTTCTTCACAATACACTGACATACACACACACAGACTGATCTTGAGAGCACATCCACATACATTGCTCTGAACCTTTGTTGTGTTTTCATACATACACTTCTTGCTCTTTGCATCTATTTCTGACTACTCAGTCGGCTGAAAGCCAAGACTGAGTAATCTCTATTGCTCTTGTGCTCCTGCATATTACTGTTCTACTACTTGCTCTCTAATTCTGCATACTACTGCTCTGCTGCTGCACTCTCTTTGTCCTGTATACTGCTACTGTTGTGCTATCTCCTGTACTTTGCTGCTCTCTATTCTTTGACTGGAATGTTTTCTGATTTAGCTTTATAGTCTTATACACAATATGCTCCAATTCTTGTCTTTTTATTTATTGTTCCTTATGTGTTTTATCCTATGGTTCTACTGTATACCATGTAATTAGTATGACTCCCATAATGTCTTCCCTTTTTTTATGTTTGAATATGTGTCTTGCTTTCATGTGATTCCCTATAACTATGTCTTTAGCATACCCCTACTATTTTTGCTTTCCGTTGAGTCTGATATGTCTCCAGCATGCTTATGTGTTCACAAGTTGATACTTCTTACCCTAACCTGATTATTGTTACTTGCTCTCATCCTATGCTTAAAACCTGCCTCTCCTGCTACTTAAATATCATACAATCTTGCCTCTACTAATATATGATGTTTGGTGACAATTATGTGACAACTTTGTGAAAACTATGTGATAACTGTGAGAATCTGCAGCTCTACTGATGATATCTAAGTTATTTGTCCCCAACTCTTTACCCCTGTTTGTGTGTGCTCTTTCATGAGTTCTTTACCTACTGGTTGTGGTTGTACTGCTTCTCTCTTTGATGAACTGTTTTACAAAATCCTTTGTTACTTTTCTAAAGCTGTTTTTCAAAGTATTGTTGTTTCAGACTACTCTTTTCAAACTAAAAAAAATTCTTTTTAAAGCTCCAAGCACTTCCCACTACTCTTAGACTTTAGGTTCAACCGCCTTCGTGTGAGCATTGCCTTGGGTGCCTTAAGTACCCATTGAACTTTGACACACAGGGTTGGCACTTTGCACTGCACTTACTCATCCTTGGTTAGGGTACCTGGGTGTGAAACATTGTCCAGGATCCTCTGAGGTCCTTAGAGACTATGACACACTTGGGTTAAGGATCGTGGCATATAGCAAGTGGACCTGGTACTTGGGCCTACTGTTAGGCTCTCTATAGTATAGCTTCTTGATTTTTTATTCAGTTGTGTAATTCTTGCAGTATTGGTATGTAATAATTTGTAAAACAACTCCGGGGCTGGATAGTGAAAAGGGTGGGTTATGCATGTTTAGTATAACTTTGGGTAGAAATCATGCTTAGGATTTACTTTTGCCTCTGTGTGCAATAGAGATCCTGCTTAGGACATGACTGCATTAGATATCATGTTCCTTAGGCATATTTACATCTGCATCTCATCATATTCCTGCTCATTTAGGGAATCATGTTAGACTAATCATAAAAAATGTTGAGTTAACTACTGCCTCATTAGAAATTCTGGTTCCCGTTCTAAATGACTGTTTTAAAAATACTGTCCCTGTATGCACAACTCACATCTATATATCCTGTTCTTAGGTGCATAATTATCATTATTTTCATTAGAGACCATGTTGTCTTAGTGATTTACTTTCAGCATCTCTATATTTAAAGTTTTGTACTCTGTTGAACATCTAGAGCATGTATTAAGTTCAATAATCAAGTGAAATCAGGCCCCTGTATCGTCTACATACCTAATAACCTCGCTAAAATATGTTCCCAAATGGTTGAAAATGTTTTCTGCATTTAAACCTAAACTGGTTTCATATACCTTATTTGCATTCTTAGATACCATGCCTATAGGATCTGCATTTCTCATCACATGTTTATTAAAACCAAGTCTAAGGATCTGCATTCCGCCTATGTCTTAAAATAATCAACATGTATACAGATGCCTAGGCAAGCCTTAGGCCCAACGTTTGATAAAATCAGAGATTAACTACTTTGTACCCTGCCTATAAACTACATCAGTTTTAAAAATCAGTCATGCATCTTTTTCTGAAACTCATTAAAACCCCTCAGTTTGCTACTGTTTTTCACACTTAGAATCCCTGCTTTAGGTTCTGAAATCTGAGACTTCGTTGTGCTTGAGACGTGCTTTCTACATGCCTTATTTGTGGAGGGATATATGAGCCATATATCTGTTTATGTGTACCCCTATGTGTAAGTCCTAATTCTTTCTTTACGTGTCACTTAGAATTTTGTCCCTTTAAACCTAGGGGTTCAGCCTAGTACTCGCCTTGTAGGAATTGTGGTCTTAGACACCCTCCAGGACTTATAGAATGGGACGGGTAATAGCACGCAATAAGCTTCATGACTAGCACACGCATTTTAAATACCTTAACGGGGGCGGGAAGGGTAGAATGCGGGTATGATGACCGGTGCGCTAATACCACGTGTAGCCCCTCTTCGAGGCGTGACATACTGAATATTGCATTGATGTGATCCATATTACTTTAAAGCTAGGACAGTTCTTTTCACTTATTTATTCTAATGTTTTCCCAAAACCTTTAAACATTTTTACACCTGTTTGAAATCCCCTCTTATATTAACCTTGCTTGCTACTTGTTCATCATCCAAATTCACAAAATTCTTGGTTGGGACCCACATTTGTGGATCTTGAGAGGTGCCTAACACCTTTCCCTTGGGATAATTTCAAGCCCTTACCCGATCTCTGGTAATGCAAGCTAGTTTATGAGTTATCAACTCTATGTTCCCTAACGCACCATAAAAATCATTAGGTGGCGACTCTTCCTTAAACCCTTTTCCTTTAAGGAGTTGTCCAGAATGTCATAAACCCGATCTCTCCGTACCTAACCCATGCGATAGAAAAAGGGGGCGCGACATCAGTCAGAGCACAGGTAGGGGCACTGCTCAGCCGTCTAGTTCATCAGCCCCTACATCTTCAGCATGCCCTCCAGCTCCGACAAGGCACGGTGCTGCTAGGGGTAGAGCACGGGGTCAGGGGGACCCAGTCGGTTCTATGCTTTGAGTGGTCGCTTGAGTGCGGAGGCTTCTTCGGATGTTGTCATAGGTATTCTGACTGTCTAATTGGTTGATGTTTATACTCTTATTGATCCGGGGTCCTCTTTGTCATATGTTACTCCATTTATTTCTTTGAGTTTTTGGATAGAACCCGAAAAGCTTCATGAGCCGTTCTCAGTGTCGACTCAGGTTGGTGATTCTATTACGGTCGGGCGAGTCTATAGGAATTGTGTTGTTACGGTATATGGTTAAGATACCACGGTAGATCTTATTGAGTTGGAGATGTTAGATTTTGATGTAATCATGGGAATGGATTGGCTTTATTCGTTCTTTGCGAAACTCGACTGCCGAACCAGAAGTATGAGGCTCGAATTTCCTAACGAGCCCGTTATTGAATTGAAATGGGGTGATGTTATGTCGAAGGGCAGGTTTATTTCCTATCTTAAAGCCTCCAAGATGATCAGGAAAGGATGCATCTATCATTTGGTCCGGGTTGCGAACACCACTTCAGAGGTGCTTGCTCCCGAGTCCGTGCCGGTTGTGAATGAGTTTCTTGAAGTGTTTCCGGATGAGCTTCTTGGAAGTCCGCCAGATAGAGAGATCAATTTCGGGATTGATGTATTGCCCGATACACAACCAATATCTATTCCACCATACAGAATGGCGCCTGCAGAATTGAGAGAGTTAAAGGAGCAATTGAAAGATCTATTAGAAAGGGTTTCATTCGGCCAAGTGTGTCGCCTTGTGGCGTACCGGTTCTTTTTGTTAGAAAGAAAGATGGATCGCTTCGAATGTGTATTGATTATCAGCAGCTCAACAAGGTCACCATCAAGAATAAATATCCACTACCTCGGATAGATGATTTGTTCGATCAGTTACAAGGTGTTAGGTTCTTCTCAAAGATTGATTTACGGTCAGGGTACCACCAGTTAAAGATCAGGGAGCAGGATATTCCTAAGACCACATTCGGAACTCGTTATGGGCACTTCCAATTTCTGGTAATTTCTTTTGGGCAAACCAACGCCCCAACAACTTTTATGGATCTTGTGAATCGGGTTTTCAAGCCGTTTCTTGACTACTTCGTGATAGTCTTCATTGATGATATCCTTGTTTATTCGCGATGTCAGGACGATCATGCTAATCACCTCAGGGCGGTTCTGCAGACTCTTTATCAGCACCAGCTGTATGCAATGTTTTCAAAATGTGAGTTTTGGCTTGAATCAGTCACCTTTTTGGGCCATGTTGTTTCTAGGGAAGGGATTCAAGTTGATCCCCAAAAGATTGCAACGGTAAAGGATTGGCCTAGACCAACGACCCCGATGGAGATTCGCAGTTTCTTGAGTCTAGCTGGGTATTATGGGAGGTTTGTGGAGGGATTCTCTACTCTCGCCTCCCCATTGACTAAGCTAACACAGAAGGCAGTTAAGTTTCAGTGGTTCGATTCTTATGAGAAGAGTTTTCAGGAATTGAAGTCGAGATTGACTTCGACACCAGTGTTGACCTTGCCAGAAGGTTCAGAGGGATTCATGGTTTATTGTGATGCTTCGAGAGTTTGTTTGGGGTGTGTGTTGATGCAATGTGGTAAAGTTATAGCGTATGCTTCAAGGAAGCTCAAGAATCACGAGAAGAATCATCTGACGCATGATTTGGAGCTCGCAGCGGTTGTGTTTGCATTGAAAATTTGGCGGCATTTTCTTTATAGGGTCCATGTGGACGTGTTCATAGACCACAAAAGTCTTCAATAATTATTCAAGTAGAAGGAGTTGAACTTAAGGAAGCGGAGGTGGTTAGAATTTCTCAAGGATTACGATATGAATATTTTGTACCATCTAGGGAAGGCGAATGTGGTAGCCGACACTCTTAGTCAGAAATCCATGGGTAGCTTGGCACATTTAGAAGCCGGACAGAGGCCTTTGGCTCGAGAGGTTTATCAGTTGGCCAGTCTTGGGGTCTGTCTTTCGACCTCATATGAGGGGAATGTCGTGGTGCGTAATGGAGCGGAGTCTTCGCTTGTACAGAAGTCAAGGAGAAGAAATTCAGGGATCCAGCATTGGTACAATTGAGGGAAGTGATTTTAAATGACAAGATTTTAGCTTTTTCACTCGGCAATGGTGACGGTGTCTTGCAGTGTCAGGGGAGACTATGTGTTCCATATGTGGATGATCTCCGGGAGTGGGTAATGGCAGAGGCTCATAATTCCAGGTATTATGTCCACCCGGGTTCTACGAAAATGTATCACGATCTCAAGGAGATTTATTGGTGGGGTAGTATGAAGAGGGGTGTGGACGACTTTGTGGTTAGATGTCCGAATTGTCAGTAGGTGAAGGTCGATCATCAGAGGCCCGGTGGGCTGACGCAACTCATGAAATACCGATGTGGAAATGGGAAATGATCAATATGGACTTCGTGGTAGGGTTACCTTGCACTCAGCGCAAGTTCGACTCAATTTGGGTAATAGTGGATCGACTCACGAAATCAGCTCACTTCTTACCAGTCAAGTCCACTGATACTGCAGAACAGTATGCTTAGTTGTATATCAAGGAAATAGTCAGACTTCATGGCACTCCAGTTTCTATTATTTCGGATCGAGGGGTGCAGTTCACAGCAAACGGTTGGAGGAAATTTCAACAAGGTTTGGGTACTCAGGTAAATCTCAGCACGACTTTCCACCCGCAGACTGATGGTCAAGTGGAGCAGACTATTCAGACGCTTGAGGATATGTTACGGGATTGTGTTTTGGATTTTAAGAGTAGCTGTGATGATCACTTACCGCTTATAGAGTTTTCTTACAATAACAGCTTCCAGGCTAGTATTCATATGGCCCCATTTGAGGCATTGTACGGGAGGAGATGTAGGTCTCCGATCAGATGGTTTGAGGTTGGTGAGTTAGAATTGTTAGGACCAGATATTGTGCACCAAGCTATGGGAAAAGTTAGAGTCATTTAGGAGAGGATGAAAACTACTCAGAGTCGTCAGAAATACTATGCGGATGTTCGTCGTTGGGATCTAGAGTTTCAAGTAAATTAGTGGGTATTCTTGAAGGTATCTCCCATGAAAGGGGTGATGCGGTTTGGGAAGAAAGGGAAATTGAGCCCTAGGTATGTCAGGCCGTATCGGATCGCTCAAAGGATAAGGCAAGTCGCGTATAGGCTGGAATTTCCCCCCTGAAATGTCATTAGTGCACTCGGTATTCCATGTGTCTATGTTGAAGAAAGTGGTTGGAGATCCCCAGTTGAGACTATTGAGGTTAATGAAGAATTATCGTACGAAGAGGTTCCGATTGCTATTATTGATAGGCAGTCTGTAGGTTGAGGAACAAAGAAATTGTTTCAGTTAAAGTGTTGTGGCGAAGTCAACGAGTCACGGAAGCCACGTTGGAAGTGGAGAATGAAATGAAAGAAAAATATCCCTATTTGTTTGAACAAGTCTAGTAGTGATCGTGAGAACTGCCATCTCTAAGTTAATACACCTTTGTGTTTAATTTTGTGCAAGAACACTTCACTCTCCTAATTTTCTTACTATTGTAACCTCTCAAATTTGTGCCATATTTGTGTAACATTGTGATTGTTTGGGTAATGTGCAGCTCTTTGAAGTAAGCTAAATTTATGTGCAATTCATGTGGTAGTTAGATTATATGCAAGTGGTGGTGTTAACTGAATTATGTATAAGCAGGTTGAAGTAATTGAATTGTATATGATTCGATGGGATAATTGAATTATGTGCAAACTGTCGGAGTAAGTGAAATTATGTGAAACTCGTGTGATGGTTAAATGATTAATAGAAGTGTAGATTGGTAATGATTAATTGAAGTGTATATGGCATGTGGAAGTAATTGAATATTTGCAAGTTGTTGAGGTAACAAGATTATATACAAGTTGTTAGAACAACTGCATTATGTAGAATTTAAATTGGTCAAGAACATGTGTTTTGAGGGCTCTCTGACAGGTAGATAGGCCTAATTATAGAGGAAACTCTGGCGAAATTTTTAGAACATAACGGAGTTAGTGAAGACTGGGGGTTGGCATATTGTGTTTTCAAAACCAAATGACTTTTCGATCCTAATTCGAGGACGAATGATTTTAAGTAGGGGAGGATGTAAAGACCCGTAAAATTCTATGTCTGGAATAATGCCCGAATAAGTCCCTGTGTTGTTATAATTGTAGAAACTCTTAAAACGGGCTTATTTTTAGTAAAAAGTACCCCGAAACTTGAAAATAAAATTTTCCATAATTGTGATGTTATGCAACGCTCTATGCGACCGCATAACGTATATGCAAACCGCATAATTGTCGCATACCTGGATAGGCTACTGTCCAAATTGAGGACAACTATGCGGCCCAGAATGCGATCGTATTTTGGGTATGTAGACCACATAGTTGTCGCATTCTTTCCCCACAGTTCTTGCGAAGGAGGTTATGCGACGCACTATGCGATCACATAGTGGTCGCATACATGGGCAGATTGTTTTCAAATTTTGGCCCATTTGAGGGGTAACTATGCGACAGGAATGCGGACCGCATAGCAGACTGCATTTTTGTGTCGAGGCTCTTATTTTCTAAATTTAAAACCCGACCCTCTGTTTAATAAAACACCCCTCCCCTTTTTTTTAAAGGAATTTCTGAACAAAATAGAGAGAGGGTTCTTTAGAGAGAAAGCTCCTTCTTCATCAATTTGATTTTTCCAAAATCACTCAGGCCTGAGAATTTCGAGTAATCTTCTTCTTCATTCTAACAGGTAAGTACCCACCCCATTTCCCTTAAATTTTCAGATTTTTGGTAAGTAGTAGAACTCTCCTAAATGGGTTCATGAAGATGAAAGTGAAGAACCTTTCATGCATGTTCATTTATTGTCACAATCTAGTAAATGGAAGTGGGTTAGAGTAAATAATCACATAGAGTGGGTTGGTTATCTGAAGGGTCACATAGCATTCGAATTGTTACATTATGAATTAGATTGATGTTGCTTGACGGTGCGGTGATTTAGGAATAGGAATTAGAAGGGAATTTCGACTCCAGGTATGTATGACTAACTTTAACCTTCGTAGAATCTTCTTGTTGGTGTCCGAGCATACGATATGTGTACTTTGTTTGAGAATATGTGAATTGACTGTCCACTTGTGTTTAGGCGTAATACTTCACTCCCTGAATTTCTTGTTGACTACTATGCTAGTTGAGATTGTGAGAAGTAGTTTGTTGTGCCTATCTTATTGTGTGCAAAGCTCGTAAATGTTCGAGGATATTGATATGGAAGTATGTGTTAATGAATGAAAGAATGTTAATGTGCCCAAGTGTGGGAATGTATATAATGGCTAAAAATCGTGCGTCGTAAGTAATGAAAAAGGGTATTGTGAAATGATGTAATTGAGTTGAACGATTATGGCAACACCGTGTACATGAATTACTACTCGGTGAGAATCAGTGTGCCTTGAGCCCGCATGGTGAATTGTTGATATGAACTTGTGTTCCTTGTAATGAAGATCCTTGTGATTTAATTGTTGGTGATTGTTGTTATGAAATGTGATTGTCTGGTGGGATCGGGTTGCACGCCGCAAAACGAGGTAATAAGGGTGGACGAGGTAATAAGGATGAGTGAGGTAATAAGGGTGAGTGAGGTAATAAGGGTGGACAAGGTAATAAGGGTGGCCGAGGTAATAAGGGTGGAATGTGATTGTGTTGAAATGAGAATCTGTGAAACTCTTGAATATGGCAGTGCTGAAAGGAGAATCTTCGAAACTTTTGATTTTGGGTTGTTTCTGTTTCTGTCCAATACATGTTGGTTCCATTAACTGTCTCTTATCTGTGTATTGCTTGATTGTACTTAGGGTAAAGTTTGTACATACATACTAGTACTATTCCACAGTACTAATGTCCCTTTTGCTGGGGGCACTACATCTTTTATATGGATGTAGGTTGTTCCATAGCAGGTAGCTCAGCCCGCCGTTAGTGGTGCCTCCTCTTCACCTCTTCAGCAGTTTTGGTGAGCCCCTCTTCCTCTCGGGGCCGCGTGTGGATTATGCCATCATCTTTTGCTTATGTTGTAAAGGTATAGCCGGGGCCTTGTTGCCGGCAAGTTATGTAAAACTCCTAAGAACTCTTAGAGGCTCCGTAGACACTATGTGGGTTGTATATGTATATGTACATGTATATTTTGGGTTATAGTTGTACTCACTCGTAACTGTGGATCGCGAATGGAAAATGTTGTATGTAATTTTTATATTCCGGATTATCTATTGTTGAAAACTAAAAGAGGAAAAATGGAATTATGTTGTAAAGTGTACTTTCACTCTAAATTGGCTAACTCATATGGAATAATGTACGTTATGAACACGGGGTAATACGTTGGGCAGGAAAGGCAATTCAGGTCCGCTTGACTGGGTTCATCCGGTTAGGCGTCGGTCTCATCCCTCGGTTTTGGGGCATGACATAACAGATATAGTTTATGAGAATGGCAGGTTATCAGGATCCGGTTGGAGCTGAGTAACCAAAAATAGGGGATGGATTAGTAGAGTTAGTTGACATTTCCCAAGGATAGTGCAAACATGGTAATGGATCTCCTTGTGAGACACCTAGATGGTGCGCTCTAAAAAAGTACAACTAGATATGAGTGCTACAAAGATAGGCACTTGAAGCCTAGAAAGGATAAATAGTATCTTAGTATGACTCCCATTCCTAGTAGAAAAATAAATCTAGGCAACCGAAAGAGCTAGTGGATGGAGAAAATGGGAGCTAAAAGCAAATGAATATCTTGTTGAAGTTTTCAGAATAAAGTGATAAGACATGTTTGCAGGATATAAGAAGAGAGCTAATGAAGCATTAAGAGTAAGATGCGATGCGTGGATGACAATGGTAGATGAAAAAGAACACATGACAGTATTACAGAGTATATAGTCAAGTGAAGGAAAAAGACGAGAGGAGCCAGGCCTTGAGAAAACAAAAATGTATAGGCCATAAATCCATATCCTCACTTCGAGAAATAAGTTTGTGACTCGAACGCGATTGCCTGAAGGAAAAGTTAGTCCCCAAAGTAATAGAAATCAGTATGGGCTGGTAAACAAGGTAAGCTAAACATGAATTAGGGATTGAGTAATTTGATAATGATCAGCATCATGAGAATTTCATATTGCATTCTAGCGATAATATAATGGACAACACAAGAAGATTCATAAGAAATTCATACAAAAGGTCATTCAAGAAAACGCTTCCCTAAAGAAAGCAATGTGACCAAACTTAAGCTTAAGGGACTATATGTGCCAGTTACACTAAGTGTCACCCTCATGAGTAAGGAAAGTTGTTATCCTTGGTACAGAAGGATCACCGCAAGGCGAGTAAGGGTCACTAATGATGTGAGAAAACGCCAAAAATAAAGAGGTAAAACATCTATAGGTAGATCATCGTAGCGCTAAATATTAGTACTCCCCTAAAAGGGGAATATGGAATGATGTGGAATTAAGCCAAAATTAAGTGGTTCTAGTAATTATGGAATGGTGAAGAAAGAATTCAAAAAAAAATGAAAAAGGGATGAGATTGCAATTATCCAAAGCCTACATATATGCTATGATTCCAGAACAATATGCAAACACGACGTCAAGGAGAGGAAGTAAGGGTTCCCGCCCGAAATGTGATTGATAAATAAGGCGCCAGTGCGAGAGGTAAGTTAAGACAAAGGAAATAACCCAAGAAAGATTACGCAAAGTAATGATATGAGAATGGGCCAACGAGCACTTAGTAGTTGATTCAGGAAGAGCCTAGTTATGTCTAGTCAAGAGGATACAGACAAATCAGCATGTCGTGCAAGATAAATATAGTAAAACCCAATATAGTGAATTCAGCCCCGCAGTTAGGACATTTTAATACTTGAGAAATATTCAGATAAGGAGTCGGGGTAGTTAAAGGTATCGTATGAGTGTTACAGAAATAAAAGAGAGCTCCACTGGGAAGATAGTTTAAAATATCATTTCACAAGCAACCCTACAAGCACAAGAGCATGGAGGTAAGTAACTAAGGATAATTATAGGTGAAGAAGGACATCAAAATTTCCGCCGAGTATATGATGTAATAAGCTCGCAGCCTTACAAGATTAAGAGGATCCCACAGTGACCTAAAGAGGAAATGATTGTGTAACAACAGTCTAACTACATTGTATGCACTCCAAAAGAAAGTTGCACCTACCATGGCTAATGAGCGGGGAGTAAAACCAAAGGTAATATTCGAGACCATATGAGTTGCACAAAAAACTTTGGCATGCGCGAGAACTCAGATAAGCTAAATATGGACGCAAAAGGGGGCAAAAAGACCAGGAAAAACAATTGCTTACGTTTGAAGAAAGCTGAAATGGAACGAAAGGAATTATTCGATCAATGATCCAGAGTTAGTTACGTTATGAACGCACTTAAGAATTTGGATTATTATCCGTGCAACATACATATCGACACTCATACAACCGTAAAAGACTCTGGTATACGTTAAAGAAAGAATTGGGCCTAGGGCATAGACAAAGCATTACATTGTTAGAAGATTGTATCATAAGTATTCCATAGCATCCATGAAGGGATAAAGTAATAACTAATACCATGAGCCGCAGATCGAGAGATAGCTTAAGCCTATATAAAGGCTGATCAGAAGAAGGAGGAAACTAAGGAGTTACATAAACTAAGTAAATTAATTAAACCCATAAAGTTACAGACATCATGATTGAGAACATTGTAGAACCACTCTTAATATTAGATGTACAAGAGATATAGTACAATAACCATATTCTATAACGGCTCTACGATAAAGCCAGTTAGAAGTGTCCCACCTCATAAGAAGTTAGTATGAAGCTCTCACGAGATTGTGTAAAGAGATGCATGTATTATAATAGAAGTTCAAGTTGGGGATTTGAATTATACCAATGTGGAAGAGAGGTCATGAAAGAGATAGGAGATGTGATGTGAGATTTTAAGGTAAGTAAGGTAAAGGTGAACAGCATACGAGATACTCAGGTGCAGAAAATTGTAAATAACCCATACTTTATATAAAAGGCTAGAAGTGCTGGGATTCAGTATCCAGGAATGATAGCGGCATTGTCAGTGGCATATCTTCCAACCTATGATTTTTAGGTACCGAGAGATCTGGCCAAGAGAGTAAAGAAGAGTTAGAGATTATGTGATGTCTCGCTTGATGTTCTAGAATAACATAAGGGAATCTATGGTGAAAAAAAGTTGAAGGAAGGTTGCGAATAATATAAATAGATACGTAGTGGTCGCAAGCTAAAGTATAGTAAAGCGACGAGGTTTTATGACAAAAGTAAGGATGACGGTTGGACCTTCGATTGAGTAATGACTTGAAGAGGATTTCTTGAGTTGTACTTGATTAAAATATCCGTGTAAGGTGAGTCATATTAGGATGATATAAAATACTGTTATGGATCAATCTAATTACTCCAGATGTCCCTAATGAGACGTAAGCCCTAATGGCAGTGTTACATAAGAGATCAAGTTATCATTGGTAGATGATAAATCAACATTAAGGTGAATCAACAGTGGATGGACAAAATTCATAAAGTATGAGATGATATTAGGCCGTCATTCTTAAGATGAACAAGTAATGAGGAAGAATTAAAGGACATAGATTTATACATATGGGCTAAGTAATGAAAGTGTAAAGACCCGTAAAATTCTATGTCTGGAATAATGCCCGAATAAGTCCCTATGTTGTTATAACTGTAGAAACTCTTAAAACAGACATATTTTGAGTAAAAAGTGCCCCGAAACTTGAAAAATAAAATTTTCCAGAATTGTGTTGTTATGCGACGCACTATGCGATCGCATAACGTGTATGCGGACCGCATAATGGTCGCATACCTGGACAGTCTATTGTCCAAATTGAGGACAACTATGCATCCCAGAATGCGATCGCATTTTGGGTATGCGGACCGCATAGTTGTCGCATTCTTTCCCCAAGGTTCTTGCGAAGGAGGTTATGCGACGCACTATGCCATCGCATAACAGGTATGCGGACCGCATAGTAGTCGCATACATGTGTAGATTGTTTCAAATTTTGGCCCATTGAGGGCCAACTATGCGACAGGAATGCGGACCGCATAGCAGGAATGCGATCGCATTCCTGACCGCATTTCTGTGTCGGGGCTCCTATTTTCTAAATTTAAAACCCGACCCTTTGTTTAATAAAACTGCCCTCCCCTTCATTTTTAAAGAATTTCTGAACAAAATAGAGAGAGGGGAGAGAGGGCTCTTGAGAGAGAAAGCTCTTTCTTCATCAATTTGATTTTTCAAAAATCACTCAGGCATGGGAATTTTGAGTAATCTTCTTCTTCATTCTAACAGGTAAGTCCCCACCCCATTTCCCTTAAATTTTCAGATTTTTGGTTAGTAGTAGAGATCTCCTAAATGGGTTCTTGAATATGAAAGTGAAGAACCTTGCATGCATGTTCATTTATTGTCACAATCTAGTAAAGGGAAGTGCGTTAGAGTAAATAATCACATAGAGGGGGTTGGTTATCTGAAAGGTCACATAGCATTCGATAAAATGCCTAGGCGAGTTCGAATTGTGTTCCTGATTCCCAATTCTAAGATGAGTGTGTTACATTATGAATTAGATTGACGTTGCTTGACGGTACGATGATTTGGGAATAGGAATTAGAAGGGAATTTCGACTCCAGGTATGTATGGCTAACTTTAACCTTTGTAGAATCCTCTTATTGGTGTTCGAGCTACGGTATGAGTACTTTGTTTGAGAATATGTGAATTGATTGTCCACTTGTGTTGAGGCGTAATACTTCACTCCCTGAATTTCTTGTTGACTACTATGCTAGTTGAGATTGTGAAAAGTGGTTTGTTGTGCATATCTTATTATGTGCAAAGATCGTAAATGTTCGAGGGTATCGATATGAAATCATGTGTTAATGAATGAAAGAATGTTTATGTGCCCAAGTTGGGAATGTATATAATGGCTAAAATCGTGTGTGGTAAGTAATGAAAAAGGGTATTGTGAAATGATGTAATTAAGTTTAACGATTATGGCAACATCGTGTACATGAATTACTACTTGGTGAGAATCATTGTGCCTTGAGCCCGCATGGTGAATTGTTGATATGAACTTGTGTTCCTTGTAATGAAGATCTTTGTAATTTAATTGTTGGTGATTTTTGTTATGAAATGTGATTGACTGGTGGGATCGTGTTGCACGCCGCAACATGAGGTAATAAGGGTGGACGAGGTAATAAGGATGGGCGAGGTAATAAGGGTGGCCGAGGTAATAACGGTGGAATGTGATTGTGTTGAAATGAGGATCTGTGAAACTCTTGAATATGGCGATGTTGAAAGGAGAATCTGTGAAACTCTTGATTTTGGGTCGTTTCTGTTTCTGTGCAATTCTTGTTGGTTCCATTAGATGTCTCTTATCTGTGTATTGCTTGATTGTACTTAGGGTAAAGTTTGTTCATACTACTAGTACTATTCCACAGTACTAACGTCCCTTTTGCAGGGGGCGCTACATCTTTTATATGAATGTAGGTGGTTCCCTATCAAGTAGCTCAGCCCGCCGTTAGTGGTGCCTCATCTTCACTTCTTCAGCAGTTTTGGTGAGCCCCTCTTCCTCTCTGGGCCGCGTGTGGATTATGCCATCCTCTTTTGCTTATGTTGTAAAGGTATAGCCGCGGCCTTGTTACCGAAAATTTATGTAAAACTCCTAAGAACTCTTAGAGGCTCCGTAGACACTGTGTGGGTTGTATATGTATATGTACATGTATATTTTGGGCGGTAGTTGTACGCACTCGTAACTGTGGATCGCGAATCAAAAATATTGTATGTAACTTGTATATTCCGGATTATCTACTGTTGAAAACTAAAAGAGGAAAAATGGAATTATGTTGTAAAGTGTACTTTGACTCTAAATTGGCTAACTCATATGGAATAATGTACGTTATGACACGGGGTAATACATTGGGTAGGAAAGGCAATCCAGGTCCGCTTGACTGGGTTCATCCGGCTTGGCGCCGGTCTCGTCCCTCGGTTTTGGGGCGTGACAGAAACTAACCTGAAGTTTGGTAGCAGACATCAGTAACAATAAATCGAAGTAAGAGTTATTGTACAATATGACCTACTTAGATGCAACACAATCATGGCAGATTGTTAAATCAGAGGAGAAAGGAAAGAAGAGTCGCATAGGCGCACATACAATGTCAGAGTCGTACAAGTCGCATGGTAGAAGGTAGCAATAGTTACGAGATTGGAAGGATACTGAACACAAGTCGTGGTGTGAGAAAGAAGCCTAAAGGGGGGAATGCCCTAGCCTTTGGATTTATTCAGAGAACAGATGCCTAGATGACAAGAAGAGTACTAAAGTATTGGTAAGACATACGTTACAAAAATGATGGGTGCATCAATCAATATTCGAGGACGAATATTCCAAAGGGGGGGAATGATGTTGCACCCCACATTTTCGTACAAGAAAGTATGCCATAAGTAAATTGATGGAAGCCCGGGAATGAGATGTTACATTCCGCATTTTCGGACATTAAGGTTTCATCGAAATCTGTCATTTTGGGATAAAATATGGCTCGAGGTAAAATACCTGATATTTATGGACTAGTACCATACAAGGTACCACATGGCCATGATAGTAAAGTGTAAAAAAGTGTGTTAAAAATAAGTGTTACTTTAAGTAATTTGAGATAGCTCTTAATTATGTGGGTAATTGGTTAATTATTGGATAGTGGAAAGTTATCAAATTAATCATAAGATTAGCGACTAAATAAATTGTAATTTTGGATAAAGGTTGAACTAAAAAAAACGTGGATGCCCATTAATCTAACATTGTGACTCTTATATAACACTTGAAAGGTGGCAAACATTTACTAGATTATGTGACATTCCTCATCAAATAAGTGGGCCACACCCACTATAAAAGCTTTCCTACACTAGTCTTATATTTCATTTCCTAATATCAAAATATCATGAACAAAAGAGTGGCTAGTCGAAATGAATCCTTCAACGAGAAAAATAACTCCCTACATCATTAAAGAGAATGGAAAATGTTTTCATTAAGGTGATGACTCCACAGAGAGCTATTGCAACGTGAATTACAAAGCTTTACAAAGAATTCATGTGAACCTTTACAAAGTTATTGCAACGTGAATTACAAATTCTAAGGGAGCACAGTACAATCTTTCTCAAGAATATCATACGGGTTCTTCTCTATTTTGTTCCTCTGTTATATTTTTTCGCAAAAGTTAATCGATTCAGGTATATTAAGGCTATTCCTTCTTTCTTTTTGGCGTGATCCAAATAATACAAATGGAATGAGCAAAATACACAACTTTCATAAATGACTCTATTCATATAAATAGTAAGGGTGTCTATATTCTTGATTCCCCATGTGAATTATTATTATATATTCTGTTCATGGGTCTCAGAAAAATACATATTTGATAAAGTTTATCCGAAAGGCATATTGATATTAATGGCGTTCCAAGAAAATCTTATTAACGTATTTCTTATGCATTTCATGCACTTATACATGTACAATGACCCATGATCAGATGGCGTTATATACGCATATATATGTATATTATATTTATATGCGATATTGGAAAAAGGTTATGGCATTATATACGCACCACCACTTGATCAGCTGATATACGTTGATGATATTACCCACAGTGGCCGAGATGATTTGATGGGATGCCCTCAGAGGCTTGATGATGTTATGACCGCATATACCCATGCATGGTATGCCATTTATACGCATATGCATGACATTATAAGTATAAAATGATTCATAGAGCTATTCAGACTTATATGTCGAGTCTTTTACTCAATGTTTCTCTCTTGTCTATTGTTTACTGATTTTCATTCCTTACATACTCGGTACATTATTTGTACTGACGTCTCTTTTGCCTGGGGGCGCTGCGTTTCATGCCCGCAGGTCACGATAGATAGGTCGAGAGCCCTCCAAGTAGGCTATCTGCTCAGCGGAAGGTGTTGGTGCGCTCCATCTGCTTCGGAGTTGATTGTTTGGTTAGTATTATTTAGACGTGTATTTTTTGATATGGCGAGACTCTATCCCGACCTTTCTGAAAATTATGTATTCTAAGAGGCTTGCAGACAGATGTCATATACGTACAAGATTGTACGACCTTGTCGACCTATGGTCATTATACGAGTTGTTATTTTGGTCTTATAGGCCCGTATGTCTTATGTATAAATGGTTATCACATGTTGTATTCTACTTATCTCATGACAATCTTTTGGCTCTGCTACCTATGATAGAATGATATGAAATATATGTTACGTTGGTACTCGATTGAGTAAGGTACCGAGTGCCCGTCGCGGCCCATCGGTCTGAGTCGTGACAGAATTGGATCCCCACAATGGCCTTGAATGTCCCGGGTTGCTCCTTTTAAACTTATTATCCTGAATAAGCCTTGCTCCAAATGAAATATGGATTCAATTTGTATTCCAAACGTTCTTGTGTGTTATGTTCCTAATTGAACAGGTGATTAAGAACGGGCTGTGTGTCAATATGTTATAATTTGTAAATGAGATATTAATGAATACTAACATGTCAAATTGTTCAAGAGATCACATTTGCCAAAGACCCTTAATTTGGTTAATTGCTCGAATGTGTATCTAAAGCCTTGAATGGAAAAACCTTGTTGTTAATAATCTATAAGGATGATTGAAAGTAAAATAAGTGGGTTGGAGATATAATGTACGGCCAACGTGCTAAGAATGGAAGTCATACTCGTGGTCAATGGTGCCGAGGAAATGAAATGACGTGAGATAAGCTTATGATATAGGCTTGTATTTAAATATTTCAAATTGACTCGAAAATAGAATTGTCTAAAAGGTTACGTACCAAAGTTATGCCCAAATGTGGTTGTATTAATTAATGTTGTGCTTCTAAATACTTCCAATGTTTTTGAGCTCTTATGTCTTCATGAGTTGAAATTGTGTATGGCCCCTTTTTGGGGAAAAGTATCTCAAGAACAAATGGTGTGTTCACGTTCATGATTTTAACTCGTGCTTCGATTGCCGCTCATTTTACCCCATTTATTGGAAAGAAATACATTGTGTTTAAAGTCTTTAATGCCAATGAATTTCAAGTTGTGATTACCGTGGAATTTTATTTGTTGATATTTACGTGATGATCCATGATTCGAAATAAATAAAGGGGAGCATGAAATATGAAATTCAGCCAAGTGCCAATCATGATATTAGAATTGCGGCCATAAGTGTCGATGAATTAAATTAATGTGAAGAAAGTATGATGTGCGATGATTGGTAGAAAAGGTAATGTCTCGGGTGAGACAGCCTAGCCGATCGGGCTATGATCGGACATTGTGCTTCACACATGGTGGTGATTGTGCTGAAAATTGTGATGTGGTTAATGTCTCAAATGAAGCGGCCTAGTCGATCGGGTCATGAACGGACGCCATGTTGCACACATGGTGGTAAATATACTTGAAATTGTGATTGTGGTTAGTGTCTCGAATGAAGCGGCCTAGCCGATCCGTCCGTGATCGGACACCATGCCGCACACATGATGGTAATTGTGCTGGAAATTATGGTTAATGTCTCAATTAAGGCGGCCTAGATAATCGGGCCACGATCGGACTCCGTGTTAAAGTACTGTGGCATTGTCAAAAATGGCATAACGGAATTAAAGAGCTCCCCACCTAAAACATGGGAATTTACTTGAAAACCTATGTGGTTCTTAACTTGATATTTCGGTATTATTTGAGGCTTCTATTGAATTCATGATCCCCCCCCCCCCTTGTATTATTATACAATCTATTGAGATGATGTTTAGTTATACACACTAGTACTATTAGACAGTTTTAACGTCCTTTTTGTCGGGGGCGCTGCATCTTTAGTGGATTAAGGTGGTTCCACAGTAGCCGTCATTGATCAGTGATAACGTTACTCTTTTTCCAACAGACTTCGTGAGCCCCACTTCATTTCAGGGTCATGTATCTTTGGTTTCTCATATACTGTGTTTTGAGGTATAGCCAGGGCCTTGTTGCCAGTATTTCCATATTACTCTTAAGTTGTACTTAGAGGCTTCGTAGGCCGGTTGTGGGTGGTATTTGATGTTGGGAATTGAATTACAAATGTTAGTATTTGGAAAACATGTTTTTAGTAAATCTAAAAACTCGTACTTTTTTGAAATTATGAATGAACCTGCTAATGGAAATGGGAATTGGGGTTGTAATTAAATCACCTTGAGGCATAATTAATGAGATATATTTTCTATGTATTCATTGAAGAGTTTGGGAAGAATGAAATCTAACAAGCTTGCTCGGTCGGGTTCACTCGGTTGAGCGTTGGTCGTGCTCCTAGAGTTTTAGGGCGTGACAAAGGCCCCATAAATGTTTTCCTAAAAATCGGGGTTTTGTGGTGCCGGGTTAGGCATAGGTGTTGTATAGGGTGCACCGGGAAGTTGAAGGAAAATGTTTGGCAGAATTGGGAAATTTTGTGGTCTATTATGCGGCCGCATAATCACGGTGGGAATCGCAAAAGAGCCGCAGAGTGAGACAGTCATTTGGGTTATTTTTTATGTCATTTACGCGAGTAATTACGCGATTGCAAAACCATTTCGCGAGCCACACTCTGATCGCATAATCCATCCTTGAAAGTTTGCGGAGGGAGGTTCTGCGGCGCATTATGCGAGCGTAGAACAGGTTCGCGGGCCATATAATGGTCGTAGAGTGGGGCATACCAGCCCAGTTCTGGAGGGCCTTTTTTGGGGCCCATTTCGCGGACAATAGATGCATTATGTGGTCGCATATGCAACCACAAATCATGTTATGGGACTTCATTTTTGGGTTTTTATACCTACTTCGATCTAAAGGATGCAATAGACACTTTTTTAGCAAAATCTGATATTTTGAGAGTAAGAGGATGCTTAGAGTGGGAGAGTGATCTACAACAGATCGTCCATAAATTCTTGCTCAAATCTTCAAAGATTAACAAGGAAAACTCACTAAGACTTCATCGTATTGGTAAGATTCCACACCTTAGTCCTCAATTACGGAAAAATGATTAAACTGGGTAATGAGCAGGACAATTCTTGGGTATGAGAGTTGTTTATCTTGCATGAATGTGTTATCAAAGGGTGTAGGAAGATTGTCAGCTAAAAATGGCAAAGAATGGGTTGTGGGGTGATGGAATCTTTAATAAAAGGACTTAAAACCTTAATGTACACCTAGTATTTGTAAAATGCTCAAATGATCTAGAATCATGAGCATCTTTCTAATTTTAGTTCAACTTGTTATATTTCTAAAATAGATTGAAGTTGCTAAGAATTCCGTAACATTTTAGAGTTTAAGAAAGCTTAGTCGAGGTATGTTGTCTAAACCACTTTCTTAGAATTGAATTCCTTGGTGTTCATGTAAGTCATGTAAGACCCGAGTTGATCATTATGAAATTGGTTATCCCGAGTAAACTTATGTTGAAAGATATATGTTCAATATGTGTTTCAAAAGCTTTTATAATGCTATGTTATCTTTTTAGTAGATATTCAAAGTACGGGTTGTGTGTTATATATGTTACGACTTCAAGTCAAGCTTTAATGAAGGTTATCATGCTCAATTATGTGAAAAATCTCTATATGTCTAGGAATCTTAATTGATCTCATGTGTACCTAGAAGTCTTGAATCAAAAAGACTTACTATCTATAATAATGATGATGTGTGAAATGAAAACGGGGAGCATGAAATATGAAATTCGGAAGAGTTCCAAGAATGATATTATAATTGTGACCATTAGTGCGGATGAACTGAAAAGATGTGAAAGAAGTATGAAGTGAAATGATTGATAGAAAAAGGTAATGTTTTGGGTGAGACGACCTAGCCGATCGGGCCGTGATCGGACGCCATGCCAGACACATGATGGCGATTGTGCTGAAAATTATAATTGAAATTGTGATTTTGGTTGATATCTCCAATGAGGCGGCCTAGCCGATCCGGCCACGATCGGACTCCGTGTAAACGTATGGTGGTATTGTGAATAATGGTATATAGGTACGGAAGATCTCCCAACCTAAAAATATGGAAATTTACTTGAAACATTATGTTGTTCTTAACTCGATGTTTTGGTATTGTTTGAGGAATCTATAGATTTCATGATTTTCTCCTGTATATTATTATTGATTCTATTGAGATGGTGTTTAGTTATACATACTAGTATTATTCTACAGTTCTAACTTCCTTTTTGTCGGGGGCGCTACATCTTTACTTTATGCAGGTTGTTACATAACAGGTAGGTTGATCAATCATAGTCGTACACCCTCCTCCCAGCAGACTTGGTGAGCCCCAAATCACTCCGGGGTTATGCACATTTTGTTTATAATATTATCACCTTTTGAGGTATATCCGGATCCTTGTTGTCGGCACTACTATCATACTCTTTGTAATTATTAGAGACTCCGTAGACATAGTGTGGTTGTATATGGGAGCAGGGAAGGTCAAACGACGTATGTTGTGTTTGCACCATTTTTCGCGCTGCCCCCCCCCCCCCCCCCCCCCCCCTTTTTTTTTTTCCTCTAGGAGTCCGGGTTTTTACATTATTAGGAAAACTGATACCCTCAAATTATACCATAAAATAGTGTAAGTGATCGATGTCAAATATTGTAACCCAACTAGGTTGGGGTCGAATCCCAAAGGGAATAGGCGTGAAAAAATTACTTGAGTAGTGTGAAGCTTAACATAAATAGTATTTCTATTCCGTTAGAGTGACAAGAGTATTGTAGTTGATAGTATTGTAATTGAGTGAACTAGTAACAAGTATGATTGCACAAGGTTGTAATTAATTTTATTAACTAAACCAAGGTTGTGTCCACTTCAATGAAATGTAATGTTATCGGTGTTAATATGATATATTTCTAATGGAAGGTCCTTTTGATATGCAAATAATGCCTAAATAACTACCCAATCTTTTCCAATAGTTGGGTAGTATTTCCCTTTTTTGATTTTTTCAAATATAAAAGAGTTGAAATTAAGGGTAATCAATTTATGCCAAATAAAACCCACTTATTCCTAAGAGATTCTATTAAACAAGGTTTAACGCATTGAGTCTTTGATATTTACGTATAACAAATCCTAACCTACTTTTCCAAGTAAATGACGAATATAATGGAACTTATTAATGTTTGCAACCACCAACAATAAATGAATAATGAGAAATAAATATATACCAACCAACCATTATATATATATATTCAATGTTAAACAGCCATTAACATTACACCCATTTAGGATCCATAACCTTAGTATTTAAAACTAGCTACACATGCAAAAATATAAAAAGATGAGAATATTAAATGCCATAAAGCTTACAAAGTGCAAGATTCTTCATACTCAAACTTCCAAAATATGGAAATATTCAAAACTTGGAATGTAGCTCCTTTTTCATACCAGATGCCCCCACAAAACCCTAATAAATCTATTTATAGTAAAAGTCGGGATCAATTTCGGACAAAAATACCCTTTCAGGTCAGTTATGGGACCGCATATCTGTTGCATAACAGACATGCAGCATGCATATTCTTCAACTCCATCGCATCTTCTCAGACCCAGGTTCCAAGTAGTCGTCGCATATGGATTATGCGGTCCGCATTGTTGATATGCGACCGCATCTTGCCATCGCATTCTGGACTCAGCAATTTCTACTGGAGGTTTGCAATCCATTATGCGGCCTGCAGACTTGTTATGTGGTCGCATAATGGACCGCATTTCCTTCACTTAGATTGGCCAAACAGTATATTGTGGTTCGCGGTCTCCTTGAGCATTATGCGGTCCGCATATTTAGTTTGCGATCGCATTTTGTCTTCTTCTTGATCTTTTGCGGCTTTGTGATTTCATTTCCATGTTTTTGTCACGACCCGAAATCCCACCTTCGGGCCATGACAACGTCTAATGTTGAACCCGCTAAACAAGCCAATATTTGAACTAAATAAACTCATTAACAACTAAACTGAACAGGATGACAAGGGCAGCTATAATTAACAATATGAAAGTTAACAAAAATACAAAAATAGTATAGCAAGCTTCGAAGTAAAACCCATAAATATAACCCAGAACTGGTGTCACATACTCACGAACTGTCTAAGAGATTACTAAATACAAAGGTCAGAAATAAGTACATATGACTGTCTTTGAAACTAT
Organism: Nicotiana undulata; assembly: GCA_005239495.1. Lineage (NCBI taxonomy): Eukaryota > Viridiplantae > Streptophyta > Magnoliopsida > Solanales > Solanaceae > Nicotiana > Nicotiana undulata. The sequence goes on along the minus strand of ML251178.1, from coordinate 5,621 downwards.
AAGATAAGACAGAGTTGAAAGTGAAGGGTAGAAGGTGACGCCAAGGCCCACGGACGTCTGCTGGTCTACCTCGATGTCTCCTGTATGAACTGATTAAATTCTCCGACCGTCAGTGACCACCGGGTCCAGCTGCGTAGTTTGCACAACATAAAGAAGTGCAGGTGTAGCATCAGTACAACCGACCCCATGTATTGAGTAAGTGCCGAGTCTAACCTCGGCGTAGTAGTGACGAGGCTAGGACCGAAACCAATATATGTACATGTGCAATTCTATATAATAACATGAAAATATCGACGGAAATAAGCAAGTAAAAATAGATACGGGGAGAAACATGTTGGGGGTAAAAGGGGCAACAAAATGCTAGCACGGTAAAACAGGGTAACAACTGGAATGTAAATAGGTAAAAGCAGGAATTTAACGTCTCAGCACAGATAATGAAAAGAAAAAGGCACGACATGTCCCCTCGTGCAAAATCGCGCAATCACTCAGCACAGAATGTCCCGTCGTGCAGTAAATAATCAATGATCAACACGGCATGTCCCCTCGTGTGATAAATAATAAACAATCAGCACGACATGTCCCCTCGTGCAAAATCGCGCAATCACTCAGCACAGAATGTCCCGTCGTGCAGTAAATAATCAATGATCAACACGGCATGTCCCCTCGTGTGATAAATAATAAACAATCAGCACGGCATGTGGCCTCGTGCAATAAATAATAAACGATCAATATGGCATGTCCCCTCGTGTGATAAATAATAAATAATCAGCACGGCATGTCCCCTAGTGCGATAAATAATAAATGATCAATACGGCATGTACCCTCATGTGATAAATAATAAACAATCAGCACGACATGTCCCCTCTTGCGATAAATAATAAACGATCAACACGGCATGTCCCCTCGTGTAATAAATAATAAACAATCAGCAGGGCATGTCCCATCGTGCGATAAAAAATATAAAAGCAACAATATAATGTGAACATCAACAATGAGAAATCTCAAGTGTAAGGAAATGATCAATAAAATTCTATCGTCCCGGCAAGGGACTCAGCTATAACCATCCTCGCATCAGAAATACATTTTCAACAATAAAAGCCTCAACTGAAACAATTAACACAATAACTCCCCATGTCAAGAAACAACATCAAGGTATCACTGCTAAATCACTAATTACTCATAATACAGAGAATATTAAGAACACGGTATGATTCATCACGTTTGACCTACGGGCATGCTTGACCACAACATATAGGAACCCCTCATCTCACCTATACGTTGGACATGAATTACAAATAGCAAATAAGACACTATACCTATTCCCTCAAGCTAAGGTTACGCCAAACACTTACCTCGGCTCCAAAATGCAAGTCAAGCCTCGATCACAGCCTTTCCTCTCGAATCCAACTCCGAATCGATAATGTCTAGACATAATCGATTCATCAACATCAATATTTACTCAATAAACCATTTCCAAAGCCTAATTATACATTTTCTATCATTCTTCCAAAAATACTAAAATTCGATCCGGGGCCCGCATGCTCGAATCCCGAAAATTCTCGGAGGAATCACTCACCCATAGCCTAAGGATCATCAATATGAAGTTTCTACTTGAATTCATAGCATTAAATGAACAATACGCCAATTTCTTAAGATCCCTAATTTTCTACCCAATTCTTGATTTTTCCATTAATTTAGTAGGTAATCCCATTAATTATTCATGCATGAAACTAGTATTAGGAAGGAATTAACTTACCTTATCAATAGCTAGGTCGTGGTGTCCTCCTCCCAAGCTCACAAGTCTCTAATGGGGTTTTTGCTATGAAGGAAATGAAGGAAACACGAGTTTTGCACTTTAAAAACAGTCTGCCTACAGGGGTTTCCGCACCTGCGACCCTGGGACCGCACCTGTGAGGAAATGGCCGCACTTGCGGAAAATGGCCGGGGGAGTTGGGTTTGCACCTGCGGAGTTGGGGGCCGCACTTGCGGTCCTGTTCCTGCGGAAAATTGTCCGCACCTGCGGAAGATGCGCACCTGCGAGGCTGGGACTGCAGGAGCGGTCCCGCACCTGCGGATGGGCAACCGCACCTGCGGTCACACCAGCTACAGCTGCACCAGCAGTGTTTTTAGCTGGTGTTTGGCCTCGTGCGGGGTGCGGGAGGCACTTGGGCCCACCCGAGCCCCCTTCCAAAAATACCAACAAGTCCCAAATCATAATACGGACTCGCTCGAGCCTTCGGAACACCCAAAACAATGCTAAATCTCAAAATCACACCCCAAAAACACCTAAAACCATAACTTAAGAAACTTCAAGTTCTTGATTTCTATAAACATGCGCCAGACCGACCTATACGACTCGGAATGACATCAAATTTTGCGGACAAGTCATAAATGACATGACGTAACCATTCCTAGTCTCAGAATCACATTCGGACCTCGATAACATGAAATCACGTTCCAAACCAAATTTCAAATTCTATGAAAATCCTCAAAACTTCATTAACTCTCAATTTCCCTTTTTTGATCCGGAACCCGTCAAATCAAGTTCGTTCCTTACCAAATTTCACAGATAACTTAAATAACACATATTAAACCTGTTCGGGGCTACGGAACCATAACACGGGCCCGGTAACGCAGGTTTCACATCGAGGTTCATTTTCATAGCCTTTATTATTTTTCAGAAAACAATTTTCTTTAAAAATTCATTTCTCGGACTTGGGTCCTCGGAATTCTATTCCGGGCATACGCCCAAGTCCCATATTTTCCTACGGACCCTCCGGGACCGTCAAATCACGGGTTCGAGTCTGTTTACCAAAAAAGTTGGCCAAAGTCAACTCTATTCCATTAATTATTATAAAATTCCATTTTCATCAAGTTTTCACATAAAAGCTTCCCGGTAACACGCCCGGGATGCGCACGCATATCGAGGTAAAATTAACGGAGGCTTTCGAGGCCTCGGAACACAAATTTAGTCAAATACACACAGGATGACCTTTTGGGTCATCACAGTTTTTGGGTCCTCGGGCCTCATGCACTGCAAAACATCAAAATTACATAAGTATAACATGCAATTGCATTTGAAACGAGCTAAAAGCTAAGCAATTGGTATTAAATGTGCCGAAATTCTCCGGCACATCAAAACCCCCAACTTAAACTCTTTCTTGTCCTCAAGCAACTAAAACAACACTATCCTATTCTAGACTCCAACTAAACTATATGGAACAATAGTGACCGTGGAAGGTGTTAATCGCCAGTTTTACAAGCATGCACTTTTGTTTATTTACCATTCCTGAATAACCATTGTTATTTGCAAAGAAGCTAAACAACTTGTGAACTTTGAGCCTCGACCAATTTGACAAAATGTTACTCTCAACTAAGTGCACTTGTATTCAACTTCTGTTAAACCTCGCAGTTCATGTGCCCCCACTAGAACGAAGGTCCCAAAATCACAATATTTACAATGACAACACACGGGATAAATTCACAAGAACACTCACTCTGACTACGAATTTCAAGTGTTACTACATACCATGCCATAGGCTTGCCCTTGTTTTAATTCACCGCTTATTCTAAAAACGTTCAGTTTGAGATCCCATAAGGACTTTTTAAGCTTTCAATGTAGGTTTAGGGAAAGGTCGGATAAACATCTGGGATACAAGTGACTATACCCTCCTTGAACACTAACTCACATTTTTCTTTCTTGTTGCCCTTTGTTTCTTTTCAACCCATACAACCCTCATTGGTATCTAGTTACCAACATAGAACCACCTTAAATACCTCTCTAATATTCTTCAAGGCTCCATATTTACATGCATACCTATATCTCTCTTTTTATTTCTTTTTTCTTTTTTGTATATTTTTGTATATTTTTCTTTTTGGAGCTTGAGTAACTTCACATGAACACTTGAGGTTTATTGTCCAACACTCAATATACAACCTTATCAATTTTCACTTGATACCACACCCCCAACCTAGGCTTTTAGCCTCATTCTCACTTGTGCAAGGAGGGACGGATTCAAAGAAGGAATTATTTTACAAAAGGGGAAAGGTTTGTAATGAGGTGGCCAAGAAAAGGTTAAATGCTCAAATGGGGTAACTATTGATAATACTTATACAATGGGTAGCTTGAAAGGCTAAATGGGTTTACAAATAACACGAAGACCTCCTAAGATCATCTCTCCAACCAAATGTAATTATCATTAGCATTGAAAGACTAATCGTGCAAGTTCTAGATGACAGAAGTAAATACAAGAATTATTTACACAAAGACTAACATACATGTCACATGAACTGACATAGTTTTAGCTCTATAGTCGACACTTGGAAACACAAAATTTAATCATATCATATGTACAATTCTAAGTAAACATAAAGTCAAAAAGTGAGCCTCAAGTTCACAAAATTGATTAACCATAAAAAAAAAATAAAAAAAATTATATATAAACGGAAGGGTACAATCTATTTACAGACATACATGCTTGAAACTATACAATTACACAATCGGTCAAAAAGTTTCATACTAGTTCCATGGTTCTTGTAACGACCCGGTCTGTCGTTACGTAAAACCTACATTATAACTGTTGTTAGTGGCTTATTATATGTTGGTTATTCTATTATTAATGTGTTAGAGTTTATAGGCTTGAAATCGAAATGGTTTAATGAGAATTCAGTCACTTAGTCCTTAAGAACAGCCTTAAAATGGGAAAAGTCAACTAAGAGTTGACTTATTGGTAAACGACCTCGGAATGCGGATTTTATGGCTCAGATAGCTTCGTTACGTGATTTGGGACTTAGGAGTGTGTTCAGAATAATTTTGTGATGTCCGGTGTAGAATTAGGCTTGAATTGGCGAAGTTAGTATTTTGGCGAATTCCGGTTGATAGGCGAGATTTTTATTCGAGGGTCGGAATGGGATTCCGAGAGTTTTTGTAGCTTCATTAGGTCATTTTGGACTTGCTCGCAAAATTTCAGGTCATTTGGA
>MDKH01124315.1:0-13755 GCA_005239495.1 Nicotiana undulata | reverse complement strand
ACCTTCATCCAGCTCAACAGCTCATTATCTCGTTTACTCTTTGCTCTTTATCAATTATTTCAGAAGTTCATAATTCTTATCTGAATATTACGTACATTTAATTCGCAGCTATCATAGCTCAGTTTCATCAAATATCAGTAATAACTCGTACAAAACATCAGATAATATCGAACAACAGTTACAACATGCTCGTGGGTCCTACGGCTACCCGATATACAGTATAGATGCCACGTACGGACTCTCGTCACGTGGTACGTACGTAGCCCCCTCAACGAGCACAATTAGCAATCAAGAGCCTAGGGGACATTTCCCCCTTACAAAGTTTGGAAAGGAGACTCACCTGGACAAGTGCTCCTCCGGCCAACGGACCAATCAACACGACGCACGAATCCTCCGAATCACCCTCGATGGCTCGCAACTAGCCAAAAGCACATAATTATATCAATTTAGGAAGATTCGAGGAGGATTTATCAAATATTTCCTTAAAAACGTATTCTTGACGTACTTTGGAAATTCAACTCCGAGCCTCGGCGTCCGGAAAATTATAATTCTTGAAGAAACGCGCTATACGTCGCCTAAGGATCAAGATTAACTCAATTAATCATCCCTCAATGGCCCAAAAATCAGAATTCACATTTTCATCAAACCCCTCTTTCTTCCCCCAACAATTTCTTATGAATTCTATGGATTTGGAAGAGGAAATTCCCAAGGAATTGAAGAAATTAACATGCGGAGGGTTAGGGAATCACTTACCTAAGTTTCTAGGCCGAAATACACATTCTGGAGCTCTTGGGGTCATCAACAATGGAGGAAATATGATTTTTGGGAAAAGAATTCACGAATTGGGCTTTTTAATAGGACTCCCAGCAGTTTCCGCACCTGCGACCTTTGAATCGCAAGTGCGGACTCGCACTTGCGGAAAAAGGGCCGCTCCTGCAGAAAAAGGCCTGGGCACTGGGGGAAATTCTGGCACCTGCGGACTTTGGATCGCAGGTGCGGACTCGCACCTGCGGAAAATTGGCCGCACCTGCGATGGCCTGGGCCCCTAGGGAAGGTCGCGCCTGCGGGCTTTTGTCAGCGCCTGCGGAGCCGCGCCTGCGAGAAGAGGGTCGCCCCTGCGGCTGGAGCCGCGCCTGCGATGGGATGGCCGCTGGTGCAAACCTCGCGCCTGCGGCTCATGGACCGCAGGTGCGGTCACACCAGTAAATTCCCACCAGCTATGAGTTTTGCTGGTTTTTGACCCCGATCGGGGTCCGGGAGACCCCTGGGCCCACCCGAGCCCTCGACAAATTATACCAACGAGTTCCAAATCACATGATGGACTAGCTCGAGCTCCCAGAACACTAAAAATATCATTCAAACCAAGAATCACTCTCCAAAACCCCTTAGATCAAACTTAGGATTTCAAGAAAAATCTAATGGCTCATCAATACGCCGAACGGATCTATGCTGCTCGGAATGACCCCAAATTTTGCGGACAAGTCATAAATGACTATATAGAACTATTTCCAGTTTCGAAATTCCATTAGAACCATTATATCACGAGGTCCAATTCCAGGTTGAATTCCAAAGCACATGCAATCCTGAATTCCAATTCAGGTGCCGAAATACTCCCGGGTCATCAGAAACCCGAGGCGAACACACTCCCAAGTTTGAAATCATCATCCGGAGCTGCTGGAGCTGTCAGAACTCAATTCCGAGGTTGTTTGCTCAAAATGCTGCTTGGAACCAAAATTAGCCAAATAGGCTAGCCTTCAGGAACCAAGTGTTCCTGAACTGGCCAAATCACTTCTGAATCTCGAACTACCTGCCCACACAAGTCATAAAGCACGAGTAGTCGCTATGGAAAGAGTCATTCATGGGAACGGAGTCCCAACACATAAAACGACCCGCTGGGTCGTTACAATATCAGACCCCGGGTGCTCTGCCCGCGGGTGGAGCACAGTCAGCAGTAGCACCTGAGCTTAGACCAGCCGCGGACGGCGATCCGCAAAAGTTACTTGATAGATGGACTCGATTTCACCCTCCTATCTTCGTAGGTGAGAGGGGCGAGGATGCCCAGAATTTTATTGATAGGTGTAGGGACAGACTGCACAATATGAGGATTTTGGAGTCCCATGGGGTTGATTTCACCACTTTTCAGCTTGAGGGTAGAGCCCGCAGATGGTGGCAGTCGTTCATCCTAGGTAGGCCAGCGGGTTCCCTTCCTCTCACATGGAAGCAGTTCACTCAGCTATTCCTGGACAGGTATATTCCACCATCCGAGAGGGAAGAGTTGCGGTATCAGTTTAAGCAGCTGGAGCAGGGGCAGATGACAGTGACGGATTACGAGGCCAGGTTTTCAGAGTTGTCCCGTCATGCCCTCATGATTCTTCCTACAGAGGTTGAGAAGGTGCGGAGATTCGTAGCTGGGTTACACTCAGGTATTAGGGCCAACATGGCCCGAGAGGTGGAGATGGGTACTCTTTATCAGCTTGTGGTCGAGATAGCTCGCCGTATTGAGGGTTACCGATTGAGGGGCAGAGAGCAGGGTCATCCGGATAAGAGAGTTAGCTTTTCTGGAGATTTCCGAGGCGCCCCGGGCAGGGGCAGGGGCAGGGGTCAGTTCAGCAGAGGCCAACATAGAAGGCCTCCATATTCAGCTCCTCCACCACCTCCCCGTGGTGCCCTAGTGAGGCCTTATTTCAGTGCCATGCCAGAGAGTTCTTGCCGCCCACCAGCCATTCAGGGTTCCTCCGGTGGGTATTCAGGTCATCAGGGTTTTCCCAGTCCCTACTTCAGTGCTAAGACAGAGGTTTCTCACCGTCCCCTAGCTATTCAGGGTTCTTCTTCTTCAGGACAGCAGGACATGCCTCCAGTGAGATGCTACGAGTGTGGGGATTCAGGCCATATGAGGAGGACTTGTCCCAGACTTTGGGGCAAGGCTGTTCAGCAGAGTTATCAGCCTACATACTCAGCACCGGCGCTCCGTCCACCCAGAGGTGGAGGACAGGCTAGTAGAGGTCGTCTCAGAGGTGGAGGCCAGTCAAGGGGTGCTCAGCTAGCTCCTATTCAGTCCAGCGGAGGTTAGCCTTCAGGTACTTCAGCCAGATTCTATGCTATTCCGGCCCAAGCAGATGCAGTGGCCTCAGACGCCATGATCACAGGTACTATTACAATATGTGATAGTGAGGCATCAGTGCTATTTGATCCAGGATCTACTTATTCATATGTGTCAGCCTTATTTGCTTGTTTTTTGGGTGTTCCTCGTGAGTCCTTGGCTTCTCCTATGTATGTATCCACTCCCTTGGTGATTCTGTAGTGGTAGACTGGGTCTATCGGTCTTGTGTGATCACCTTTTGCGGGTTCGAGACTAGAGCGGACCTTCTATTGCTCGACATGGTTGATTTTGAGATCATCCTAGGCATGGATTGGCCATCTCCTCATCATGCCATCTTGGATTTCCACGCCAAGACGGTTACTTTGGCCATGCCCGATGTGCCCAGACTAGAGTGGAGAGGTTCCTCAGTCAGCGCAGCCAGCTGAGTTATTTCATTCCCGAAGGCTCGACATATGGTCGAGAAGGGTGTTTGATTTACCTTGCTTATGTGCGGGATACCACCGCCGAGCCTCTGACTATTGATTCAGTGCCCGTGGTTTGAGTGTTTGCAGACGTATTCCATTCAGATCTTCCAGGCATGCCTCCGGATCGTGATATTGTTTTTTGCATTGACTTGGCTCCAGATACTCAACCTATTTCCATTCCCCCGTATCGTATGGCTCCTAAGAAATTGAAGGAGTTAAAGGAGCAGCTCGAGGAGTTGTTGGCTAAGGAGTTTATCAGGCTGAGTGTATCGTCGTGGGGTGCTCCGGTTCTGTTCGTGAAGAAGAAAGATGGGTCTATGCGGATGTGCATTGATTACCGCTAGTTGAACAAAGTCACCATCAAGAACAAGTATCCATTGCCGCGCATTGATGATTTGTTCAACCAGTTGCAGGGTGACAGGGTGTTTTCTAAGATTGATTTGAGATCGGGGTACCACCAGTTGAAGATTCGGGATTCTGATGTCCCGAAGACAACTTTTCGTACGAGATATGGCCACTACGAGTTCTTGGTGATGTTCTTCGGCTTGACTAATGCCCCAGCAGCATTTATGGACTTGATGAACAGGGTGTTCAGGCCGTACATTGATTCCTTTGTCATCGTCTTCATTGATGACATTCTGATTTATTCACATAGCCTGGGAGAGCACGAGCAGCATATGAGAGTTGTGCTCCAGACTTTGCGGGAACAGAAGCTATATGTTAAGTTCTCCAAGTGTGAGTTTTGGTTGGATTCCGTGGCATTCTTAGGGCATGTTGTATTTGGAGAAGGTATTAAGGTTGATCCTAAGAAGATTGAGGCAGTTCAGAGTTGGCCACGTCCTACTTCAGCGACGGAGATCAGGAGTTTCTTGGGTCTAGCAGGCTACTACCGGTTATTTGTGGAGGGCTTTTCATCCGGTGCAGCCCCATTGACTAGATTGACTCAGAAGAATGCTCTGTTTTGATGGTCTGACGAGTGTGAGGCGAGCTTACAGAAGCTCAAGACTGCATTGACTTCGGCACCAGTTCTGGTACTACCTTCCGGTTCGGGGATGTATACGGTGTATTGCGACGCTTCACGCGTTGGCTTGGGGTGTGTACTGATGCAGGAAGGGAGAGTTATTGCTTATGCTTCGCGCCAGTTGAAGGTTCATGAGAAGAATTACCCTGTGCACGATCTGGAGTTGGCGGCGATTGTTCATGCCCTTAAGATTTGGAGGCATTACTTATATGGGGTGTCTTGTGAGGTTTATACAGACCACCGCAGCCTGCAGCACTTGTTCAAGCAGAGAGATCTTAATTTGAGGCAGCGCAGGTGGCTTGAGTTACTAAAGGATTATGGCATCACCATTCTCTATCATCCGGGCAAGGCGAATGTAGTAGCAGATGCTTTGAGTAGGAAGGCGAAGAGTATGGGTAGCTTGGCCTATATTGCAGCAGAGGAAAGACCACTAGACTTGGACATTCAGTCCTTGGCCAATCGCTTGGTGAGATTAGATCTTTCAGAGCCTCGTCGAGTTCTAGCTTATGTGGGTGCTCAGTCTTCATTATTGGGGGAGATTAAGGCTCGACAGTATGATGACCCTTGTTTGGCGGAACTACGGGAGACAGTGGTTCAGGGTGGTGCCAAGGAGGTTACTATTGGCGAGGATGGCGTTCTCAGACTTCAGGATCATTTGTGTGTTCCAAATATTGATGGACTGAGGCAGAGGATTCTTGAGGAGGCACACAGCTCGCGGTATTCTGTTCATCCTGGTGCTACGAAGATGTATCGTGATTTGAAACAGCAATTCTGGTGGAGACGGATGAAGAGGGACATTGTGGGGTATGTGGCTAGGTGTCTTAATTGCCAGCAGGTTAAATATGAGCACCACAGGCTAGAGGGCCTACTTCAGCAGATGCCCATTCCTGAGTGTAAGTGGGAGTGCATTACTATGGATTTCGTGGTTGGGTTGCCTCGGACATTGCGGAAGGTTGACGCGTTTTGGGTTATTGTGGATAGGTTGACCAAATCGGCGCATTTCATTCCGGTGGCTACTACTTATTCATCAGAGAGGCTAGCCCAGATCTATATTCGGGAGATAGTCCGATTGCACGGTGTACCGGTGTCCATTATATCAGACCGAGGTCCCCATTTCACCTCGCACTTCTAGAGAGCACTGCACCGAGAGATGGGCACTCAAATAGATCTCAGCACAGCTTTTCGCCCTCAGACCGACGGTCAGTCGGAGCGCACTGTTCAGATATTGGAGGACATTCTTAGAGCATGAGTGATTGACTTCGGAGGTCAGTGGAATCAGTTCTTGCCCTTGGCCGAGTTTGCTTATAATAACAGTTACCAGGCCAGCATTGAGATGACTCCATTCGAGGCTTTATATGGTCAGCGATGTCGTTCTCCTGTCGGATGGTTTGAGCCTGGCGAGGCTAAGTTGTATGGCACGGACTTGGTGAGAGATACCTTAGAGAAAGTGAAGTTGGTCCAGGAGAGGCTCTGCACAGCACAGTCCAGACAGAAGAGCTATGCGGATCAGAGGGCTCGTGATGTATCATTTATGGAGGGGGACAAGGTTTTGTTGAAGGTATCGCCTATGAAAGGCATTATGAGGTTTGGGAAGAAGGGCAAGTTTCCGAGGTTTATAGGTCCTTTCGAGGTGTTGCGGAGAGTAGGAGAGGTTACTTATGAGCTTGCCTTACCTCCCCACCTATCTGGAGTTAATCCGGTCTTCCATGTGTCTATGCTCCGGAGGTATCACCCTGACTTCTCTCACATGGTGGATTTTAGCACTATTCAGTTAGATGAGAGATTGGGCTACGAGGAGGAGCCAGTTGCTATTATTGACAGACAGGATCGCCAGTTGAGATCTAAGAGGGTTTCTGCTGTTAAGGTCTAATGTCGGAGCCAGCCAGCCGAGGAGGCGACCTGGGAGTCCGAGGAGGACATGCAGAGCAGATATCCACACATATTCAGCACTCCAGGTACACTTCTATGTCCGTTCGAGGACGAACGTTTGTTTAAGAGGTCGAGATTGTGATGACCCAAACGGTCATCCCGTGTTAACCTAGCTAAATCTGTGGTTCGAGGCTCCGAAAGCCTCCGTTAAATTTCACCTCGATATGCGCGTGCATCCTAGGCGTGTAGCTGGGAAGCTTCTATGTAAAATAAAACTTGCTGAATAACTAGAATTCTAATAATTAATTGATTAAAGTTGACTTTGGTCAACATTTTTAGTAAACGGACACGGACCCCTGATTTGACGGTCCCGGAGGGTTCGTAGGAAAATATGGGACTTGGGCGTGTGCCCAGAATCAAATTCCGAGGTCCCAAGACCGAGAAATGAATTTTTAAAGAAAATAATTTTCTGAAAAATATAAAGGTTTTTGAAAAGGCTAAATTAATGCGAAGACGGGGTTACCGGGCCCGTATCATGGTTCCGGAGCCCGGAACAAGTTAAATATGATTATTATGTGTTGCCTGTAAAGTTTGGTATCATTCCGGGTAGTGTAGGTCGGTTCGGTGCCTTGAAACCGAATTCTAAAACTCTAAGTTCAAAGTTCGATTCAATTTGGTTTTGGGGTTGAATCCGTAGTTCCGTTGTTGTTTTTCACGTTTCGCGAATTCGAGCAAGTCCGTATCACGTATACAGACTTGTCAGTGCTTTTGGACGGGGGCTCGGGTGAGTTTCGGACCTCCCGGAGCTAAATTCAAAACACTAGAATTTTCTGTATCTGGTTTCCTTCTTCGCGTTCACAGGAGGGTATCCGCGTTCGCGAAGAAGGAATTGGGCAGGGGCTATGGATGCTCTACGCTTTCGCGTTCCCCAACCGCATTCTCGATGGGTTGGGCCTCCTGGCCTTCGCGTTCGCCCTCCCTCCGTCGCATTCGCATAGGGTCCAGCTATTGGGCCGGTCCAGTTACCGTTGCCTTCGCGTTCGCACATGTCCAGCCGCATTCGCGAAGGTCTAGCCCAGCTAGCCTCCACGCTCGCGGCCCCTCCCTTGCGTTCGCGTAGAAGCCCAATGTGGGCCTGGTCAATTAAGCCTTCGCGAACGTATTGCCCAGGGTGTGTTCGCATAGAGTAACACCTGGGAAGTGTATTTTCTTAAAAACGGGACTTAGGCTCATTTTCTCCATTTTTTTTCTTCACTTGGGTCGATTTTGGGAGATCTTCATGAGGGATTTTCACCTAGAAACTGAGAGGTAAGTAACTTTTATTGCAATTTAAGTTAAATACATGAACTTGTAGGTGGATTAACACCCTAATTAAGGGAAAATCATGGGTTAGAGCCAAGACCTAGGGTTGATGGATTTTTAGGAACTCCACTGCTTTTCTACCATGAAATCATACAAAGATTATATATTAATGATCATTAGGTTATGGGTGAATGATTTCTTCGAAAATTTCCGGAATCCGAGCATGTGGGCCCGAGGGTGTATTTTGGGATTTCTACAAGAATGATGAATTAGCCTAATTAGTAGTAGAATTTCATACTTTTGAGCGTATGTTGATGTATTTAAATAATATTTGGCTAGTTTCGAGTCCTTGGGCGACGAGTTTGGAGTTTCGGGCGCTTTCTTGACCCGAGGAGTGGGTTCTACGCGAGGTGAGTCTCCTTTCCAACCTTGTAAGAGAGAATTGTCCCCATAGGTAAATGTCAATGATTGAATTGTCCTTATTGCGGGGGCTATGTATGCGCAAAGTGACGAGAGTCCGTGCGTAGCTACTACTTTGTTGTGTCGGGTAGGATTTAGGATTTCAATAGCATGCCTCTATGTGCCTTACCTGCATCTTTACTTGTGTTCCTGGTTGCTTATTATCCTTGAAATTGACATGAAATTTTCGGAAGCTATGTGTAAGTTAAATTCTTAAATCCCTGAATTTGAGAATAATCCATGATAAATTCCTGAATTTCCTGATAATTCTGTGTATCTCTACGAGCACCCGTGTCGCATGTATGATTCGTGAGCGGGGTAGCCTTATATTTATGTCAACCGCATCGTATGATCGATTCGCGAGCGGGCTAATTGATGCATCTATGATTCGTGCCGCTCGACCCTCGGCAGTGCACATTTAAATTATGCGTCGCTTCGGCCGTACGCCTCGGCATATTATATGCTATGTGCTTGATTGAGAGTCTTATTATTTCTCTTACCAATTCAATTGTTCTATGGGAAAGAAACTTGTGATTTTTATTAAATATTGTTACTTGGCCCTTGCAGGTAGATCATTATTTTTATATACTGATGTTCCATGTCTACTTGTTTTTCCATAAATGTTATTCTTGTCTATACTCATTAAATCATATTATCGATAACGACCCTAGTGAGTAACACGTCTACTTCTCGTCACTACTTCTTCGAGTTTAGACGGGATACTCACTGGGTACATATGTGTTTATATGTACTCATGATACAATTTCGTACTTAATTGTACAGTTCTGTGGTTGTTGCACCTGGTCACTATTCCGGTGTCCGTCACTGAGAGATCCATCTGGATTAGACTACACGGTGAGCTGCTCTTCCTAGCGTTCCTCAGCAGCACTGTGAAGTTTCCATTATTGCTGGATATCCTGTCTACCCCTTCCAGACAGTTGTACATCTGTTTTGCTTATTTTGTATATTCCACTAGTCGCATGTGGACTTGTGACACTAGGTCTTGGCACACATAGTTGATTCGCTAGTATTTTGCTACTCTGTGTATGCTGGCAAATGATTTTGAATTACTTTAAATCAACTTGCTTTACTTCTACACTTTTATTAAAGGACTTCTTAATTTAAAACTGGGCAAGTATTTGAACATTTCTTTAATTTAAGTAATTTCGCTAGCAACAAGTGTTGGCTTGTCTGACTTCGGATTTGGGCGGCATCACGACCTGGATAGGAATTTGGGTCGTGACAGAAGAAGTCTGTCTGTTTTATATATATTTTTCTGCCAGCTATTCTGCCTCGTTTGTCATGTCAAACGATCCTGAAACTCGATGTTTATGTATCCAATGGATTCCTTATGAAATTCTAATAAAGTTAGGCTTTTGAATCACTCAATTTGACCTTATAATGAAGGAGATATGTAGGTTTTAATATTTGCAAATAGTGCAGATTTTTAATACGCCGCCAGTGGCAATTTCGTAATTAACCTGACAAATCTGGCAACCTTAGTAAAATGCTCATTAAATCCTCATACGATGTCCAAATTCGATTATTATTTTTGCTAAGGGTCCGTAATTACGATACGGATCTAATACTTTATTCCAACAGAAATCGGAGCTCATTTGTCAAATATGATATCATTTATGCTTGAAGAAACGACGTCGAAGCATAAGAAAGAACGAGCGCAACACAACCCAAACCTATTTGAAACTCACCCGAGCCCTCGGGGCTCTAACCAAAATATGCACGCAAGTCTAAAAGCATCATACAGATTTGCTCGTACGATCAAATCATGAAAATAACATGTAAAACTATGAATTAAACCTCAAAACTTATTATTTTTCTCAAGAACACTTATAGTTTATAACTTTTCAACAGGATGTCCGAATCACGTCAAACGAACTCTGTTTTTCACCAAATTTCACAGGCAAGGCCTAAATATCATAAAAATCTGTACCGGGCTCCGGAACCAAAATACGGGCCCGATACCAATGATTTCAAACATTAATTATTTTCTTTATTTCATAAATATTTCATCAAAACAATTTATTTCAAAAATTAATTTCTAAGGCTTGGGACCTCGAAATTCATTTTCTGGCATACGTCCGAGTCCTATATTTTATTGCATACCTCCCGGAATTGTCGGAACACAGATCCGGGTCTGTTTACTCTAAATATTGACCAAAGTCAACTATAATCAAATTTTAATTCTAGAAATCACTATTTCTCATATTTTCACATAAAAGCTTTCCTGTTTCACACTCGGACTGCACACGCAAATTGAGGTATTTAAAATTAATCTTTTTATGGATATTAAACCTAGAACGGAGTCTAAATTCATAAAATGATCCCTTGGGTCATCACATAAGTGCTTGATCAAATTTCCAAGTGGTAAGCACCCCTTCATTTGCCCCATTTGAAGTTGGTAGAAAACTTAATTGTGTTTGACTATTTTCCATGCTACGGGGCATTTTCGGACACTTAGCGAGATGATTGTTCATTGATGTAGTACCATTACCTTTCGTAGCAGCAGCATAAGTTTTTTACAGTACTTGCATCTTGCTCTTTTAGCTCCACTAGGATCATCATACTTCTCAAAATGGTTCCAAGCATCAGATCTAGGTCGCATCGCTTTTCTTTTCTTTGGAGCTTCATCAAGATTGTCCGGAATGAAACCTTCGGTGTTGGGTATGCTATCATTTGAACCCCCACCTTCACAGGCTTTGCTTACCCTACTTCTATTTTCTTCCATCTACAAAAACGAATACAAGCAAAACAATATATTGCAGTGAGCTTACTATTCTGGAAAAGAATTGAATACTTAAGTCTATAGGGTATTCTGGACACGAATTGTATACAAGCAGAACAAATAGAAAAATTCTGGACAAGAATTGAATACAAGAAGAACAAATAGAAAAATTACAAAAATCCACATGTACTATTAACTAATAATGATAATTTGATACAAAATGCAATTGGTCAAAATATATCTACCAACAATTGTTAAAATTCTTATATATCATTAGATGTATGTAAGTTAATTTTTGCGTTTTGAAGTATGGCTAGATTTATCTTCTTATGATATTTAGTGCAATTTTTTGTTTGTTGAATAAAACAGTCACAGGAATCATATGCTCATCCATTGAAAAGGAGCACACAATTATCTTGTAGTTCGAGCCATTCGTACAACACCACACTCCAAGAAAGCAACAGATGTAACGGTGCTACTATTTCTAGTATTGGACGAGAGGAATTTCAGTACATTCAAAGAATACTAAAACGTGCAGGAATTGAAGAAATGAGAGATGAAGCAGATGAAGCTTACCAGTTACCGTTACAAGAAAGAAGCCCTAGAGATGAAGCTGCCAATGGCCCCGTTCCAGATGAAGCTTACCAGTTCCAGATAAAGCTTAGTTACCGATAGAGAGACTGAGAGCGAGAGGGAGAAGACTCAGAAGACAATGCCCTAAGTTATTCACTTATTTGGATTAATTAAGAATGGGAGAAGAGAGAAAAGCCCTAAGGTTAAGGCTGTCGTTTTTGGATTTATTTTGGGCAATTGGGTTTGGGGTTTGGGCTGAGTATTTGGAATAGGAGTAGGCCTTAGCCTAATAATTATCTATACTATAGCACGAAGGCCCTTAGCGAAATGTCGTTCGCCTTTTTTACCCATTAAAAATAGATTTCACACTAGACAAAATAGTCATTTACTTATTTCTCTAATATATAGGAGTATGAATTTAATTATTTTCCTAATATTTAAGATTAGATATTTAATTATTATTCTAATAATTAGTATTCTTTTAGGTTTAGACGTTTTGAAGTCTTTTTTTCTCCGTTTGGCACAATAAATCCATAACCAAAAATAAAATTCTACATAAATGTTGCCTTTGTGAACAATTTAGTACAAAATAACTTCTATCAAGTAGTATCAACTTGACAAAAATTACAGAATATTCTACACCGCCTTATAATGTGATTAGGGATTGATAGATCTATTGTTGAGTCCACGTCAAAGTCTAACATATAAAACTATTACATGTACTCTTATCGCAAGTTAGAGTTGGTTTCCTTCAACCAAATCATCAGTACTGATCATTTGGTTCTTGATCAGGTTCATAAGTTCGGTCCTTTTTTTTGTATCTTTAGTTTTCCTTTGCTATGAAGTAAAAAATTAATCTTTTGTCTATATTAAACTCTTGTGTATTTTTTATATAGAATTTTTGTGTCTTCAAAATATTGATATGTAAGGACGTATTGATTACAGAATTTATTTGCTGGTTCATTCTCTATTTGTTATGATCTATTAATTTGTAACGACCCAGCCTGTCGTTTTGCGTATTAGGGGTCCCGTTTCCTTAAATGAAACCTTCCATGGCGGCTATTCGTGCTTTATGACTCGCGGGAGCGGGTGGTTCGGGATCTGGGAATGAATTGGATGGTTTAGGAACACTTGGTTCCTTAAGGCTAGCCTATTTGGCCAAGTTTGACTTCGGTCAAAATTTTGAGCAAACAACCTCGGAATCGAGTTCTGACAGCTCCATTAGAGGGATGATTGCGATCGCATAGAGGGATTTATTCTGGGCTAAATTTTGTTCTCTGCGATCACAGACATCACCCTGCGATCGAATAAGTCTCTTCCCCCACTCTTTGCGATCACAGACCTCACTCCTGCAATCGCATAAGCCTAACTCCCCACTCTCCGCGATCGCAGGCCCCATCTATGCGATCACATAGTGTCGTTTGGGGCCCAGGACCATTTGTTCTCTGTGATCGCAGACCTCCAGTAGCGATCACAGTGGTCTGGCAACTTGGTCTCTACGATCGCTGGCCTGATTCCGCGATCGCAGTGAAGGTTTTCCTGGGCAGTATTTCAATGCCCAATTACGGACTTTCTTCCGCATTTCCAATTTCCAAACTCCATTGAAGCATCTTAGAGCTGGGGGAAAAGGCTGTCCAAAGCCACTATCATCTAAGGTGAGTGACTTCTTCTCTAAATTATCAATTTTTCATGGAATTCAACTAATTTTGTTCTTAGAAATATCAAAATCATGGGAAAATTTGGTAGAAATTCCTAGGGCTTTGATAATTAGTGAATTATCCCTTTTTAGCCATGAATTCCTAATTAAATTATGTAATTACGATCCTTAGACTCCGGGTAATTGATTCCTTCAAGAATTTGCGAAATCCGCACGTGTGGGCCCGGGGTCGAAATTCCAAAAAACCTTGAAGAATGCTTAATTTTTGGATTTCTTATTAATTCTCCTTATTTGAGCTTAGCATTGATTCAATTATACTATATTTGGCTAGTTGCGAGTTCTCGGGTGTTGATTTCGGAGATTCGGGCGCGTCCTTGACCCCGAGGGGGGGTGGTTATATCGTCATGAGGTGAGTCTCCTTTCCAAACTTGTAAGGGGAAATGTCCCCGTAGGTTCCTTGTTTGCTATGTGTTCATATACTTGCTGCTTACTGTCTCGCATGCGTATTGCTTTAGCCTTATCTTGTTCTACATTATGTTGCTGGACCTTAGTGAGTATCTAGTCGAC
>ML251177.1:8842-26348 GCA_005239495.1 Nicotiana undulata | reverse complement strand
ATATACATATATGCACCCAGTGAGTATCCCGTCTAATCTCGAAGAAGTAGTGACGAGAGGTCGACTCGATACTCACTAAGGTCTAAACAAGTAATCAAGTACATCAATATCCGGCATCAAATAACAACCTCAAATCAAACAAGTTTGGTATCCGCAGTGGCGTACGGCCCGCTCCCATATGGTTCTCAATCTCGTCGTGGCGTACGACCCGATCCCACCCTGGTAGTCTCAATCTCGCCGTGGCGTACGGCCCGATCCCACCTTGGTAGTCTCAATCTCGCCGTGGCGTACGTCCCGATCCCATAATATAATCAATCATCATTCTGATGTGGCATACGACCCTATCCCATCCCGTGATTCTCTTATCACTCTTAAGTCAAGCCAAGTATCACAACGTTCAAAGATAACAGTACCAATCACACAAGTCTACAAGTCATATCTATGCTATAACAGGAAAAAACAATGAACATGCTGTGTCCTAACTACCCGGACGAAGCAGTTATAGCCACTACGTACGTACTCTCATCACTCGGTGCGTACGTAGCCCCCAAACAAGATCACATAGAAAACAAGGTTACCTAGAGGGACAGTTTCCCTCTTACGAGGTTAGAAAGAAGACTCACCTCAATAAAAGCACTCCTCGGACCAAGGACCAGATCAAAATATGCGCCCGAAATTATGAAACTACCCTTGACGGCTCACAGCTAGCCAAACATAGCATAATTGAATCAATTTATGCTCCAAGAATAAGAATTAACAAGAAATCCGAAAATATAGTATTCTTTGAAGGTTTTTTTTTTTGAAATTTCGACCCCGGGCCCACGCGTTCGGATTTTGAAAATTCTCGAAGGAATGAATTACCTGAAGCCCAAGGATCGTAATTACATAATTTATTTAGGAGTTCATGGCTAAAAAGGGATAATTCACTAATTATCAAAGCCCTAGGAATTTCTACCAAATTTCATGATTTTTGTTTCTTTTAGGAATTAACCCGCTAAATTCCATGCATAATCGTGAGAAATAGGAGAGAATTGATTACCTCTTCAGTGGGTGGTTGTGGTAGGTGTTCTTCAACCTTGGGTGCTCTCTAATGGAGGTAAAAGATGACTAATGAGGAAGACAACCCGTAATTGAGCATTTAAATACTGCCCAGGAAACCTTCACTGCGATCGCGGCATCAGGCCTGCGATCGCAGAGACCAAGCTGCCGGACCACTGCGATCGCGGTTGGAGGTCTGCGATCGCGGAGAACAAATGGTCCTGGGCCCCAAACAACGTTATGCGATCGCATAGATGGGGCCTGCGATCACAGAGAGTGGGGAGTTAGGCTTATGCGATCGCAGGGTGATATCTGCGAACGCAGAGAACAAAATTTAGCCCAGAAGAAATCCCTCTCTGCGATCGCAGAGAAGGAAACCAGACAGGAATTTTCTGGTTTTTTTAACTTAGCTCCCGGGGGTCTAAAACACCCCGAGCCCCCCGAGGCCCCGTCCAAAATCACCGGCAAGTCTGTATTCATGCTACAGACTCGCTCGAACTTCCGAAACATGAAAAACAACAACGGAACTCAGAATCAAATCCCAAAACCAAATTAGTCAAACTTAAGAACTTTGAAAATTCCAACTTCCACATTTAATGCCGAAACTTATCAAACCACGTCCGATTGACCTCAAATTTTGCAGGCAAGTAATATTCGACATTACGGACCTGCTCCAACTTCCGGAATCGCATTCCGACCCCAATATCAAAATTTCCATTTTCGGTTGAATTCTTCAAAAACCTTCAGTTTTCTATGTTTAGCCAAATGACCTTAAATTGACTTCCGGATATCCGAATTCACTTCCGATCGCGCTCCCAACTCCAGAATCACCATACGGAGCTATTCCCAGGCTCGGAATCCCAAACGGATATCAGTATCGTTGAAATGTACTTCAAGTCAAACTTAGGAAATTTCCTTAAAATACTGACTTTCCACAATATACGCTGAACTGCTCCCGGGTTATCCAAAACCCGTTCCGGACATACGCCCAAGTCCGAAATCATCATACAAACCTGCTAGAACCTTTGGATCCTGATTCCGAGGTCGTTTACTCAAAATCCCACCCTTACTCGATTTCTTCAACTTAAGACTTCTGAAATGAGAATTTTCCTTTAAATTCAACTCCGATCTTCCTGAATTTCAATTCCGACCATATGCACAAGTCAATATACCTTAAATGAAGTTGTTCGTGACTCCCAACTGCTGAACGACGCGTTGGATCTCAAAACGACCAGTCGGGTCGTTACAAACTTTGTGAATCGGTCCAATCTCCATAAAGCATCAGCAGTCATAGCTGCTCCCTCCCCTGCCTGAGCCACAATACCTGGCTGAACTACCCCAGCTGTCTAAGGTGCTAGAGTCTGTAACTGAGAAGTTAACTGCTCTGGTGTGCGGGTGGAGGGAGTCTGGGATCTTCCCCCAGCCTGAGAGACGACTGGTGCTGCAGGAAATAGGCCTGCCTGAGCAACGCTCTCCATAAGGCCCACTAAACGGACTAGAGCATCCTGGAGTACCGGGGTGGCAATGAACCCCTCGGGAACCTGAGATGGTCCCACCGGAACTGTATGAGAAGGAACCTCATCGGTAAACTCTACCTGAGGCTCCGCCACTGGGGCTGCTGCTCTAGGCTGAGCTCTGCCCCTGCCTCGGTCTCTAGCACGACCTCGGCCCCTCGTAGGAGCTGTAACTGGAGACTCGGGCTACTGATCAGTAGATGAAGAAGCACGTGTTCTCGCCATCTGCGAGAGAATAGAATAGAAATTCAATTAGCATTTAGAAGTCAAATCGCACGACAGAGAAGAATAGATGTGAAGATATTCCTAAACTCTGCAGCCTCTAGGGGATAAGTACAGACGTCTTCGTACCGATCCCCCAGACTCTACCAAGCTTGTCCGTAAATTGTGAGACCTAAGCAACCTAGTGATCTGATACCAACTTGTCACGACCCGAATTTCCCACCGTCGGGACCGTGATGGCGCCTAATGTTGAACCCGCTAGGCAAGCCAACGTAAATATTCAATTTACTTTATTCCTTTCTTATTAGTCGAAAACAGGTGAAATACAACATTTGCATAAATAACAGTATAAAATGAAGCAAGGTATATATATATAACTCAATCCACTACTTTTACGAAATTCCAAAATAACAAAATCCCAGAATGTTGGAGTCACAATATCACGGACTGTCTACGAATAATACATATAATGATCTGAAGGAAATAAATACATCTATTTTTGAAATAAGTAGAACATAATACAAAGGAAATAGGAGGGGACGCCAAGGTCTGCAGGCGCCAATAGGACTACCTTGGTGTCTCCACGTGGACTGAAGGCAGCCTCCTCAATCTAATGTCCAAAGGGTCCTGTACCAGGATCTGCAGAACAAAGATGTGCATAGTGTAGCATCAGTACAACCGACCCCATGTACTGAGTAAGTGTCGAGCCTAACCTCGGCGAAGTAGTGACGAGGCTAGGACACGACAATAAAGACAACCTGTGCAATTTAATAATATTCGGAAGAAATAATAACAACAAGAATAACCAGTTAAGTACAAGGAAAAAGGGGAAACATGCTGGGGGAAAGATATATCATATAACAAAAATAACGAAATAAGACAACAATTCAAATATCAAGTTAATAGCAGGAAACGACAACACAGAGAAAAAAGTGCACGACAACACCCTTCGTGCTTTTACTCTCATCCTCACCAAATAATAAATGCAAGTGCACGGCATCACGCTTCGTGCTTTTACTCTCATCCTCACCAAATAATAAATAGAAACGGCACGGCATCGCCCTTCGTGCTTTTAATATCATAACATGGCACAACATCACCCTTCGTGCTTTTACACTCTTATCCTCACAATAATCAATATACGACATCACCAGGGGCGGAGGCACGTAGTTCGAAGCGGTGTCAGAAGACACCGCTTCATCTGAAATTTTAATTAAATATTTCAGTTGTAGATGACAAGCGAGCATTAAGTACTTACATATTATTTAAAGTGACACCACTTAACAACGTTTGGTTGTTAGTTCAATGGTTAGGTCTTGTATTCGGACAACAAAGGTTCCGGGTTCGAACCTACCCGAATGTAACTTTTTTACTCGTTTGAGCCTCCTCTGATAAAGAGGGGCTGAAATATAATGTGTAGTCGAACCTTCACCTCACTGATAAAATAAGAAGTATAAACCATTGGGACAGATGCTGAGTTGCAGAGGAAAATGCAACAACTTTTTTTGACATCTTTGAAACGTTCAATTCAGAAAAAACCCCTCCAAGAATTTGCAATTTTTATATATGCTCGTTTGTTGCTACTGTACTCTGACTTTTCATATTCGTCATCTTGCTAAAATCCTTTGGGTCATCGGCCATAAATTAATAGTGACACCGCTTACTAAAAGTTCTGCGTACGCCTCTGGGCATCACCCTTCGTGCTTTACACTCTTCCTCACAATAATCAATACACAACATCACCCTTCGTGCTTTACACTCTTCCTCACAATAATCAATACACGACATCACCCTTCGTGCTTTACACTCTTCCTCACCCAAACAATATCAATAACATAAGTTTGTCAAGGAAAAATCAACAATATGAACCATAATAATAAATCACAACATCCCGACAAGGGAACAACAGTAGAAATATCACCGTCCCGGCAAGGGACACATCTATAACCAATCTCACTCAAGTACATAACCTTACATAAGATTCCTCAACCGAAACTAATGCTCAAGAATATTCATTACCAAGAATTTCCACCAAAATGAACACCCACAAAGTGAAATTCAAGCTATAAAACAGTAAATATCAATGAAAACCACAAAATTCATAATATCCGACTCACGACATGCTTGACACCACCGTATAGGTACTCGTCACCTCACCTATACGTGGAACATGGTATAAACACATAGCAAATAAGACTCAACACCTATTCCCTCAAGCTAAAGTTAGGCCAAACACTTACCTCGACTTCCACGACCAAATTCAAGCCTCAATCACCGCTTTCCCTTTTGTATTCGACTCCAAATCAATTGTATCTAGACATAATTGACTCAATAACATCAATAAACGCTAAATAATTCAATTCCAATGCTTAATTATAGATTTCCTAACATTCTTCCCAAAAAGTCAAAAATCGACCCAGGGCCCGCTTGGTCAAAACACGAGGTTCGGACCAAAACCCGATATCCCATTCACCCACGAGCCCGAATATGTAATTAGTTTCGAAATCCGACCCCAAACCGAGATCTAAATTTCAATTATTCAAAAAGCCCTAACCTACCCAAATCCCTAATTTTCTACCCTTAAGAACATGATTTAGGCCTAGAAATCTAATGGGTGTTAATGGAAATTGAAGAAAACAAGTCTAAGAATACATACCTATCATTTTGTAGTGAAATTCCCTTTAAAAAATCGCCCAAGTCTGAGTTTAGGTGAAAGAGTTATGAAATTTTGATAAAATCCCGTAAATGTTCTGTTTTTAGGAGACTAGGCGTTTACTCATCGCGTTCGCGTCCCCTTGGCCGCGTTCACGAGCTACAGGCCGCGTTCGCACAGGGTTATAACTACCTAGCCCCAGACCCCTCTCTTACTCTATGCGTTTGCGACCCTATGGCCACGTTCGCGTAGAGTTACAACACTCCCCCTCCCTCAGGTCCCCCTTGTGCTACGTATTCGCGTAGAGCATCCCCCCCAAGCTCCGCGTTCGCGACCCAGGCCCTGCGTTCGCATAGGTATAATTCTTCCCCAGCCCAGCTTGTGCATCGCGTTAGCATGGGTTGCACCGCGAAGGTCAAAAACCTGGACACCAGATAACAGCCAAAACACCAGATTTTTAAGTTCAAAAGACACTTCGACGCCTATCCAAAACTCACCCGAGCCCTCGGGGCTCCAAACCAAACATGTACACAACCTCAAAAATATCTTACGGACTTACTCGTGCGATCAAATCGCCAAAATAACATCTTAAACAATGAATTTAGCATCAAAATCAAAGAAAATTCCCAAAACTTCTAAAGTATCGAATTTTACAACTACGGGTCCGAATGTCAAACGACTTTCTATTCTTACCAAAATATACAAACATATCATAATTATCATATTGAACTTGTACCGGGCTCCGAAACCAAAATACAATCCCAATACCATAGATTTCAAACATAATCAAATTTCTAATTTTTTTTTATATTTTCGGAAAAAACAATTTCTTTCAAAAATTCATTTCTCGGGCTTGGGACCTCGGAATTCGATTCCGGGCATACACCCAAGTCCCATATTTTTCTACGGACCCTCTGGGACTGCCACATCACAGGTCCGGGTCCATTATCCTAAAATATTGACCGGAGTCAAATTAAGTCAATTTCAAAAGCAAAAATTAGCATTTTCTTAGTTTTTCACATAAGGGCTTCTCGGCTATACGTCTGGGCTGTGCACGTAAATCGAGATCAGATAAAAGGAGGTTTTTAAGATATCAGAACACAGATTTGACTTATAAGACACAGGATGACTTTTTGGGTCATCTCAAAAAGAGAGAATTCCAAGAGATAGAAAAAAGTCGTGAGGTAGAGAGAGAGAGAAAAAAGAAGGTTTTAGTGAAGAAAAAGGAGAAAACCTTGGTGAAAGAAAGGATGCTAAGAGTGAGAAAAAAGTTAGTCTTTTGATAAAATCCAAATAGAGTGTACAAGAAAAGATTTTCTTTACTTTCTAACCCATTAACTCTTTGTTGTTTTAGTTCTTGTGGTTTTATGCAACCACTTGTTGAAAGACCTTTTAAGAGGGAAGGGGAGGCGCAAGAGATTGACAAAGGATCCAATTAAATTCCAACATGAATTTAGCAAAATCAATTATTGTTGGATGGTGGAAGATAAAAGCTTGGTTAAATTCTTTGTTATTGAATCTTTTGACTATTTTGATTCTTATTTTAAGGTTTATGACATGGAGTACCCTAAAGCCATTGCTGAGTTGGAATTATTGCATAAAAGAATACAAGGTGATGATGTCTCATTGGTAAATAAGTCCAAGTACGATATGTATAATTGGTTTAATCGAATTCTTGGGCTTTTTAGAAAACCTAAGGTATTTCTTGAGGTAATGATGTATACTCTTATTTCTTATGTTTGTGACTTTATTATTTTTGTTGATGATGATATTTTGATGCATATCAAGTCGTTAATTGTAATATCTGAGTTTAAGTGCAAGAGTAATTTGCTTCCTTCTGATTGAGTATGAAATAGATGATTATGAATTCCAACTTGGTAGAATAAGGCATGAAATTTATGAGAAGAGGCATGCGAATGATTTCAATATTTCTTCTTCTCTTATTCAAGTCTAGTGAGCTTTCACATGATAAATTGCTAGAACATGATTTTTGTGATGGGCAGGTCATTCTTTAAGTCATGTTGATTGTGAGCTTGTAAAAGTGTTTGCTACAATTAAAGAGGATATGCATAATTATTGTGACGCATGTGATCAAGTACTCTTTCATGAACCTATCTATAACTCTTTTTGTGACAGTTTGAGCAATTGTTTAGAATCCGTTGATGTTGCGAATATTATTGGAGAAACTTATAATCATGAGTTTGTATGTATTAAAATTTTATTTTGGAATTTATGGGTTCTTTTGACATTCTTGAGAATTTATGTGCTTCATTGAATAACTTACATGTATAAGAATCCAAGGAATTTGTAATTGTAGATACTAGGCTATATCCTAAAAGTATCTTATTTGATATATGTGGTAGAGATACTTGTATCAAATGGATGTGTGGTCATTGTAATTTCTTTGTCCTGCATATTTTTGGACTACCTTATTGACGAGTTCGAATTGAAAGTTTCATTGCACAGTACATCTGAGAGAGGTTTTTATTGTACTAATCTAAGTAGGCATAAATTTTATTGGGATGATGATGTCCGTATTCTTTACAAGGGAGTATTTACTCCTATAAGGCTTAACTAGGTTAAGTGGACACATGGTCAATATCTTGAATTGTTCAAACCATTTTTTCAGATGAGTGGATATCATTTATTAGTGCATGTCTTCTTTTTTTTGCAAGGTCAAAATTCGAGGAAGAATTTTCTTCAAGAAGAGGGGAATGATAACATCCTAGGAAGATCAACTCAATTAAAGGACAATGATGAAGGTTTGGAATATCAAAGAGGGCCTTTAGCAAGATATCAAACTAAAAAGATGCAAAACAAGGTCACTGGACTTTAGGAGCGAACAAAGAAGTTGGTAGTTGAGAGGAAGAGCTCAAGTATAAAGGATATGAGTTATCCAGGTGTTATAATTATTTTATGTCTCAAATTCATGTCCAAGAAGAAGTGTATTAGATCCCAAGAAACATCCTCTGAAGAAGGTCCAAATCATGCCATTGTTGGACCTATTTGACACCTAAAATATGTCTAAACTTTTAGCCCAATATGTCTCATACAAAGCCATATTTTTATAACATTAAAAGGACTTACTTGATGTCCAAGAAGGTTACAATAGGCGTGCTAGAAGTTGAGTGCAAGTTGGTGCAAAGTTGCCTTCAAGATTTCCAAGATCCTATCCGAGATTCGATTGGGACTTTCAAGATCCTATCCTAGATTGGTTTTAACTTATTTTCATATATTTTGGTACTAGATTTATTATTTTCCTAGGTAGTTAAGGTTATGTTTTCCTTTTCCTAAGATTGTTGGAGTTACTTTCCAATAGTGACTTGGTTTTTCTTTCCTAGTATTTTTCCTTTTCCGAATGTAGTTGGACTCGTTGTCCAAAGTAGTTTAGTGCTTTATTTCTTTGCTTTTTTTGGACTTAATTTCATGACCCCCTCTTACCTATATAAAGGGACGTCTTCATTGTTTTTGGACTTATATTATTATAGAAAATATTAATAAAAGTAATGAGATTTTTCTTGTACTCCTGTGTGTGGCTACTCTTGGATTTATTCTTCAACATTCAAGACTCAAATTAAGATGATAAGATGAATTCTTCAAAATATTAGATCATTTCTAAGTATTCAAGAAAGGTGATAAATTTAGGTTTGTTGTTGTTCCTGTTATTCTATAGGGTCGGGTTTCACAATCTATCTCTTATTTTTAATTCTCTATCAAAAGTGATTAGTTCTTTGTTAGCTAATTGTTGTTGTTAGAATTCAACTTCAAGAATAGACTTCTTGAATTCAAGTAATTCTTTCTTGAATTCAATCTATCTTTAATAATTGTTGTCTTTTTTGTTTCTTTATTTTCTTTTAGCTTCCGCATATTTTTTGATTTTCTTTAGTAGTTCTTGGACCCCTGTCATGTTTTTATCATAGTCTCTCAAGAATGAGGTCTTGTTTTCTAGTGTACCTCTTGTTAGTCTAAGTGTATTTCGTCCCCTTAAATCCTAGGTCCACAAGCCTACACCAGTTCGTTTCAAAACTGTTGTTTCTATTGATGTTTATGTTATTTCTCTCAAATTTATCATTGGCTTTTAGAACTTCATTTAAATAACTCCCTAAAAGCCAATTAAGCCAAATAACTCCATTGTTCCTCCAACTTCGTCCATTGAAGATTATTCAATAAGAATCTTTTTCTCTCATTCTTCATTAATTTAATTATTTTAGCTACGTCGGTATTTCCATACACTGTTTCATCAACAAGGGTTTGATTATCTTGGTTTAATCAAGTTGCTTGTGGCCTAATTCCATAAATTTAATTGCTTAATGTAATAACCAGATTCTAACTCCAGCGTATTATTTTTAAATATTTCATTTTAGGTGTATACAACAATTTTGAATCGTTCATGCAGTAATTTTATAATCTTCAAGAATTATTCGGTCTTTGGCGAGACTTTCAATCTGCATCCGTTGTGATTTTAACATTTCAATCTGGGTTTTCAAATTCTTGATTCTTTGTCCCTTCCTTTCTCCCTATTCTTTGTTCAAGTTTTTTTTCTTACATATCAAATTCGTTAGATATTGAATATTGGGGATTCATATTTGGATTTAATTTAGTTTTTATTTGAATATTGGGAGTGTTTTCTGTTTTTTATTTGTAGGTTTATTCTGTTTTTGAATTTGTTTCTTTGTTGTGTTAATAACGAAATCGTGAGAGAAGAGTACTGCTCTATCGTTCAAGTTCTGAGAATCTGCAGACTCAAATCCCAGTTTCTCAAGAACTCAAATTTCCCAGAAAAAAGAAGTAATCTTTCTTCTCTACTTTCATTTGAACCATTATTCCCCCACCCCTTCTTATATTGTATCAATATTTTAATTGGATTACGCTATTATAAATCTCTATTTCTTGGTATAGTTGGGTTTCTTCATTCCTATCTTTGTTTTTCGTGTTGGACGCAAATTTTATTTGTTCAAGAAGACAAGAAAAGACGTCAATTTCAACAAAAAAAAATCATCGCCGCTGCCAATTTTCCGACTCTCTCTATATTCATCCTTCAGTATCTTCGACCAGTCCGACACTATTTCTCCAGTACTAGTTCAATTACTTTTGGTACAGACTACTTTTCCGCATCCATCGGAGAAATAAATTATCTCTTTGGTACTATTATCTCCTATCTAATTTTGGTGAAATTGACAAATCGCCGAAACTTTCCTCCTCACGGGTTCGGGAGCAGCAACATTCAGCGGATTTGGAAGCGCGTACGTACATCCCCGACTGTGATCCAGGTTCCATATTTCTTGAATTGTATTTGCACACGTCTTTCTACTAATGTTTTAATCTTAAGGTTTCATCTATTTCATTTTAATTCTGTGTTTGCATAGGGGTAGATTCGTGGACGTGGTAGATTCATTGTTCTAGTGCCTGCTCGCGTTTCTGTTCTCGTAGTCGCTCCTTTGAGTTGTTTTTAGCTCTCGGGTTCGTAGCTTGTAGTTCTTCGTTCCCATTTTTGGTTCTTAGTGGCAGTGTTTACCTAATACCTTTTACTTATAGTGGCGGTAGAGAACGATATTAGAGTAAGGTCATGTCCTCGGGTGGGGTTCAGGGGTGGGAATGGGGTAAGAAAGCCTCTAGGCAGAGAATTGGGTCTTGGAACATTGGGACGTTGACGAGGAAGTCTATAGAGTTAGGTAAGATTCTTCAGAAGCGGAAGATCAATATAGCATGTGTTCAGGAGACTAGATGGAAGGGTACTAGGGCACCAGATGTAGACATGTTTAAACTATGGTATTCATGGAGCGTTGGGGGTAAGAATGGGGTAGGTATTTTAGTTGACAGGGACCTAAGGGAGCTCGTGGTTAAGGTTAGAAGGGTAAATGATAGGTTGATGAGTATTAAGATGGTAGTTGGTAGGTTTACTGTAAACGTGATTAGTGTATACGCTCCTCAGGTAGGTTTGGACCAAGAGGTCAAGAAGCAATTTTGGGAGGATTTGGACGAGATGGTGTGTAGTATCCCGCACACAGAGTAGTTGTTCATTGGCAAATATTTCAATGGTCATATTGGGGATAGTGCTAGGGGTTATGATGATGTGCATGATGGGTACGATTTTGGGGATAGGAATGAGGGAGGTAATTCACTATTGGATTTTGCTAGAGCTTTTGATTTGGTTATAGCTAACTCGAGTTTTCTGAAGAGGGAAGAACACCTAGTCACTTTCCGTAATTCAATGGTCAAGACTCAGATTGATTATCTTCTCTACAGGAAATGCGATAAAGGTCTATGCACTGACTGCAAGGTCATCCCGAGTGAGCACCTCACGACTCTACATAGGCTGCTAGTTATTGACCTGGAGATCAACAGGAGTAGGAGGAAGAGGGCGGGGGGCAGGCAATCCAAGATCAAGTGGGTTAACTTGACCAAGGACAAAGCTCAAGAGTTAGGGGAGAAGTTGATGGCTATGATGGCCTGGATGAGTATGAGGGACGCGTCTAGTATGTGGTTCACGATTGCGGATTGCATTAGGGTAGCTTCTAGAGAGGTCTTAGGGGTCATGGAGGTCTCTCATGGGGTCATAAAGGGGACTGTTGGTGGAATGGAGAGGTTCAAGGTAAATTGGAAGCTAAAAAAGCTGCTTATTTGAAGCTAGTAGAGAGTACAAACGAGGAGGAAAAAAGGACTTATCGGGAGTGTACAGAAAGGCAAAGAAAGAGGCAAAGTTAGCAGTTACGACGACTAAGAACGTTGCGTATTCTTGTTTGTACGAGGAACTCGATAGCAAAGGCGGGTACAAGAGGTTGTACCGGTTGGCCAAGGTGAGGGAGAGGAAAGCTCGCGACTTAGACCAAGTCAAGTTCATCAAGGAAGAGGATGGCAAAGTGTTGATGGACGAGGCACTCATTAGGAGAAGATGGCATACATACTTCCATAAACTGTTGAATGGGGAGGGGGATAGATGCATTGTGCTGGGTGAGTTGGATCACTCTGAGAGTCAGTGGGATTTTGGGTATTGTAGGCGGATTACGGTAGAGGAGGTGGAAGGGGCGATGCGTAAGATGTGTAGGGGGAGAGCGACGGGGCCTGACGAAATCACGATGGAATTCTGATAAAGCACGGGGCGGGTAGGTTTGGAGTGGCTCACTGGGCTGTTTAATGTTATTTTTAAGACAAAGAAGATACCCGGAGAATGGAGGTGGAGTACGATGGTTCCGCTTTACAAGAACAAGGGTGATATCCAAAATTGCGATAATTATAAGGGTATCAAGTTATTGAGTCACACTATGAAGGTTTGGGAGAGGGTGGTGGAGGCCAGGGTAAGGAGGTGCGTGTCTATTTCTGAGAATCAGTTTGGATTCATGTTGGGGCATTGGACTACGGAAGCGATTCATCTGGTAAGGAGATTAGTGGAGCAGTACAGGGAGAGGAAGAAGTATTTGCATATGGTCTTTATTGACCTTGAGAAGGCATACGATAAAGTTCCGAGGGAGGTCCTGTGGAGGTGTTTGGAGGTTCGCGGCGTTGCGGTAGCGTACATTAGGGTGATTAAGGATATGTATGATAATGCTAAGACTCGGGTGAGGACTGTGGGTGGTGACTCAGAGTATTTCCCTGTGGTGATGGGGTTGCACCAGGGATCAACTCTTAGCCCATTTTTATTTGCTTGTCGCATCATATCCAAGGGGAGGTGCCTTGGTGCATGTTATTTGCCGATGATATATTGCTTCTTCTCTTAACATGTCCGAACAATCTCAGCCGCAACTCCCACATCTTGTCCTCAATGGAGGAAACTCCCACTCTATCCCGGATAACTTCATTCTTAATCCTATCTCTCCTGGTACATCCACACATCCATCTCAACATCCTCATCTCTGCGACTCTCATCTTCTGCACGTATGAGTTCTTGACTGGCTAACACTCAGCCCCATACAGCATAGCCGGTCGAACCACCACTCGATAAAACTTACCCTTAAGTCTTAGCGGCACATTCCTATCACACAAAACACCGGAAGTGAGCCTCCACTTCATCCATCCTGCTTCGATGCGATGTGTGACATATTCATCAATCTCCCCGTTACCCTGGATAATAGACCCGAGATACTTAAAACTCGCTCTCTTGGGATAACTTGAGCATCAAGCTTAACCTCTACGTCTGCATCATGGGTCCCGTCACTGAATTTGCACTCCAAGTATTCTGTCTTGGTTCTACCCAGTTTGAAACCTTTATGTGGTTTTGTTCGCCTCAGGTATTGTATTCCCTGTTGCTATTATTTGCTAATTATCCTTTATCTCTCCCTTTTATTTTTCTCTTCCATATTTCTTCCTTCCTTGCTTTACTCCTCTTCTTCTTGCCCTTCCTGAGCCGAGGGTCTAATGGAAACAACCTCTCTACCTGCATTAGGTAGGGGTAAGGTCTGCGTACAGGCTACCTTCCCTAGACCCCACCCATTGGGATCAAACTGGGTTTGTTGTTGTTGTAAGCCAAATACCCTTTTAAACAGAGGCCATGCCTTCTAGATAGTCCTTGAGCCTATTTCTATCAGTTAAAAGGTTACTAGCATAAATTGCAGATAATAGCCACTTAGAGGTGAATGGAGTAAAGGTGTCAAACAGCCGGTTTGACCCGTTTCCGGACCGGCCCAAACCGGTTGAAACCGGAACAGCCCGGTACGAAGGGGACCGGGTGGGCTGGGTAGGCGGGGTAGAGGGGGTTGGGCCGTTCATATTTTTGGTACCGGTTGACTGGACCGGTCAAAGTGAACAATTCACTTACCGGTTTAACCGGGCGGAAACTTTTTTTTTGTTTTTTTTTGTTTTTAAATATGTGGGGCCCACTGGACCGTTGGCAACGGTCACCTGTCAAGGGGTCATTTCCCAACGGCTGATTTGCACAAATGGCCCTTTTTTGGGCCTTTTTTAAATAAAAAATTAACATTTTTTTAAATTACAAATTTAACCTTTTGTAAAACTATAAATACACCCCCCCTCTTCTTCATTTCTTCACTCACCTCTCATTTCTCAATCTCAATTCTCATATTCTCCAATCTTCAATTCTTCTTCTAAAGTGCAATTAAATATTTGGCTTTTTTTTTTTGGAATTTAATTTATCGTATTATTTATTTTATCATTCGGATTTTGAAGTTTGAACAATTGAACTTCAAGGAAAATTGACGTTTCTTCGTGGTAACATTGGAGTTGCGTAATCATCAAGTGCTCAATTTATTGCCGAATTCGGTGCACTCCCTCCAACTCTTTCTCTTATTTACTATTTTATTTGCATATTTAATTTTTGCGTGTACTTAAATTATTAAAATATGTTTAATGCTGCCAAAAGAGTGTGTAAAAAAGTTGCTACTAGGGAAAATAAAAAAAGAGGTAGTTCTTCAGCATCTGGCAATAATACCCCACTCTCTACACATGTTTCTGAAACATCGCCTAATATTAATATATATTATGAACAATTACAAGAATATTTCGGAATAGATGATAATGAATTAGAAATGGAAGATGAGATACCAGTTACACCTAGTAGCGTTGAAGCTAGGGGTGGTGGTCGTGGTACTAGTAGTAGACCACCTGTGGCCCCGACTACTAATCGTAGAAAAAGAAGTAAGGTTTGGAAATTTTTTGACCTAAATCAAGGTACTGACAAAGTTAAATGCAAACTTCGTAAACTTGATTTTAAACATTTGACTTGAGAAAATTTAGGGGGGACTGTGACACTTAGTAGACATATGAGAGTTGATCATCCCATAGAATGGGGCTCTGATGGTGATGGAAATCAAACAACTCTTAACCCTACTACTGGAGGACTTATGAAATATAATAAAATGAAGGATCGTGAGGAGTTAGCAAAAATGATTGCTTTGGGTTGTCTACCTTTTTCTTTTGCTTCTTCATCATATCTTATTATGTATATTCAAAGGATTTATAATCCTTTATTTAAAGGTATCCCTAGAAGTACTTGTAGAGCTGATATCTTTAGACTTCATGGTCAATATCAAACATACATACGTTATTTGTTTGAGCACCTTCCCTGTAGAGTTTCTCTAACTTCTGATATTGGCCATGCTATTAATGGAAATGATTATTTGACAATTATATGTCATTGGATAGATGATTTATTTTGTATGCAAAAACGTATTATCGCTTTTAAATATGATGAAGATTAGAGTCATACTGTTGTGTTTATAAGTAGTACTATTTGCGAAGTTGTTGAATTTTATAATCTTAACCAAAAAGTTATTAATTATGAAGAACTTACAGGGGCAATGCAAAACCTTTGAATTTACTACTTGTCAAATGTAAACGTTTCAATTCGTAAGTTGTAACTTTGAAATGAATTTTGAAATTTGAAATAAATGTTGCACTTGCAATTTATAAGTGCAATTTTTGCCATATTCATTGTATTCTTTATATTTTTTACTTTATATTAATATAAATTACAATAGTTGTACAAAAATTAATTTTAAAAAAATATATATTTTACTGTAACCCGACCGACCCGGTTAACCCATAACCCTTACAGTTTAATTTTTACCCGGATTAACCCAAACACGTTAAACCCGTTAAGCCTCAACTCGTAACCGGCCCGGTTCCCTACCCGTCCGGTTCAATTTTACCACACCCGGTCCGGCCTGGCCCACCCGTTTAACACCCTTAGAATGGAGTTACCTTGACCATTACATGGACTCCTTATGGTGTGGTGGATACTTCTTCCAGCTTCACCATATCATCTTTCCACATAACCACAATACCCCCAGGTTTACCTACTTCACGGGTATGGAATTGAGCTGAGAATCGCAGCTCAACAGTCAGGTGCTTGTGGTCAACCATCCTTGTCTCCAACAGGGAAACATAGCAGGATTGTGAAATTTGACCGTCGAAGCATAGTGTCTGCGAAACTCAGCATTGTTGTCTCCCTTCGTATTCCAAATTATGAAGTTCATCAATAACGGATCTGAGATGGGGCTTTACTCTTGATTCCCTGCCCATTGTCCACTAGGATTTCTTTTCACTAGTCCCACCAGAGGGTCTATGGTTACTGTTGAGTTCCCTGAGTTTGAAGATAAGGGCACTCGGAGATCTAGCTTGCAGCTTATGAGCTTTCTAGGGCATAGATTAATAAGAATTTCTCCATAATGCTCCTTGAACTTTATCTTCTGAGTCTTTTGCAAGAGTAGCACATTTGACTTTGGGACTCTTAATTTTTCCAGTAGTTCTCCAGGTCTATATTGGACTCCCTGAGGTAATCTAAGGTTTGGTTTGTCCCCTTGTTAAGTTGTTCCAGTGGCGACATTGGATTTGGTTTTGGGGGTATTGACGGTTCCACTGGTGTCCACAATGTGAATGCAAGGGAGGGAATCGAGGCTTCTAGATTCATCATGAGGAATAAGGGCATAATGTGGAATAGTTGGTCCATTAGGCTGTTGATCTCGTCCATTGACAAGGGTTGTTGGGTCCCCGTGTACTGGGCCTGTATAAGAGTTTTCATCCACAATTAGTGGCCAAAATTTCCAGGCCCTGGTGGAGCTAAGCGCGCTAAGTAGCGTGGATTTTGGATATTGATTGTTGTTCGGGCTGACTCTATCATCATTTGCAATGTTTGGGATGTACCTGTAGTGCCATTTCTAGCCACAATTCTAATGTGCGATCCGGTGGCAGTGATATGGAGGATATCATGAGGGGTGTGGGTACTTTGGTTCTCTATTGGTGGCGTTATCTTTGGTTTCTCCGCCCGTTATGTTTGAGGGAATTAAAACCCTCTCCGCACTATGAATATAACACATTTCATGATTGTTGGGTTTCGTGTTGGGGATTTGTGATCTTTGCTCAATCTTGGAGGCTTGAAAACCAATGTCATCTTAGTAATCAGAGGGGTTACTTGATTTTGAGCAGGCACTCGATTACCTCTACTGGGTGAGGCATAATCGAATGAGTTTTCATAGAGGGTTGTGTGTGGTATTGGTGCATAGTTGGTTGGAGCATTGTAGAAGAAACTTGGCCTACTTCTGATTGGAACTGGGCTGTTAGAGCTTCATTTTCCAAATAATAGATGCTCTCAGACTATGAGCGAGAGCTAGATTTGGGGGGGGGGGGG